>JARFYH010000055.1:0-52855 GCA_029582165.1 Portulaca oleracea | reverse complement strand
TTCGAAAACTATATAAATACGTAAGCAACTACTATCAGAGCTATGAGTGGTGGGACTGTCTACCAATTCGGGTGGTGAAGCACTGCGAGCTTTTGCAGCTGTTCGCTAGAAAATTACTGACTCCCGCAGCATCTGCAGCTGCTGCCGAAAGTTGTTTCAAAGCCTTCGGTTTCTTCCACAAAAAGACGACGAATCGGCTTACTGCCAAACGTACAATTCGGCTCGCTTGCCTTTTTAGATACCATCGAGCCTTGCTTAAGAAAAAGCAATGTAGCGGGGAGGTGATGAATTGCTAACAATGAATAAAGAAAGCCATCATCGGAGGGTTTGATATTATGTGTGAGCACCGCCATGAGCATGATACGGAGGAACAATACATCACGATGATGAAGAAAAGACTGATGAGAAGATTTCTGCAGCGGAGGCTTCTTCGTCGATCCTCGGCTTTCATAGACGTCGTGCACGATGCTAAGGAAGGAGTAAGATATTAGTAGTAGAGATTTTTATGAAAGTGTTCTTAACCAGTATCAACAAGAAGATTTAGATTTGCGAATGAAAATGATGGCATGAAATAGTGCGTTGCCAGACAGTAAGCACCGCGTGATGTATCATCTACAACGTGCAATTTTGGCTGGCTGATGATCAGAAGTACTGTATCATCGTGTTTTCATTGCATGACGGACAGGATTGTCACGCATAGAAGAACGCATGCCGAGAAGAGGCCTAAGGACACAGCGGTCATTCTAGAAAGGGACTAAATTACAAACAATATTCGTGGAAAAAAAGAGCGGTTAATACCTCATATACCTGGTTTTTAACCATATATACCCAGTTCTTTGGGGTATATAATGTGTTTCCGACTAATAAGGACCACCTCAGCATCCCTTTATATGTAAAAAACTCCTGCAAAAATGGGTGTGTTTTTTCGTCGACTATAACCATTTGTGGAGTGCATAGATTTGAAAGCTTAAACTTGCCTTGCAAAATCTTGTTTGAAAGCGAGCGCCTTATTGTATAGGGGCGCATAAGGAAGTAGCATGGCAGGCTTAAGCCGGTAGCATCAGTATGTCTACCAAGCTCTAAATTGTCGAGCAACTCACTCATCGGTCAAGAAGGCAACTGGCAAAGAATTATGGCGTGGCCAGAAGCAATATACTGCAATGGAATGCACAGGAAGCGGATCTTTACACTATGGTGAGTGATGCCTGCCGTCTTCCTGCTGGGGCGCGAAGATCAACGGGGAGGAGCTACATCAGGAGCTAACGGAGCAGATCCTTTCAAGCGCATCACCCAGCGTCGTCTTACGCGAGATACGATGTACATGTGGGCGAACAAAATAAAAGCCAACACGAACCTCGCCTTCTCATTCGCCCGTCAACGATTTGTCGCTTCGTGGACCGTGGTGGGTTTGTGCTTCTATTGGGTGCACAGAAGCACTTCTGGAACACGACGAGATAGTTGCGCGTCCGCGTCCATTATCAATGACGTAAGAGCTATCATAACGAGAAACTCAATCCAACCGGCCAAAGTATATAGTATTGTCGATACCGCAGTGTTTTTTGACCATGCCAAGTCAACAAAAGTAATACACGCGTGAAGAGAAAGGAAGCTTTTATTCGATCATTTGGATTTGATAATCATCGAGTGACAGCGACGTTTTGAGCAAACGCCTTTGGGGAAAAAATAGGCCAACATATCACCGCCTTTAGTGATAGTGAAGAAAGCTCTGTCGAATCATTCCCCAGTAGCATTTAACAAAGCGTCATGGTGCTATTAATGAAAGCATAGTGGATGAATCAGCTGCGTTTATTGATTACATTCAATTCCTGTTTTTAAATCCCCTTTCTCCGCCTCGATCTTCCTCATCTTCAATCGAGCTTAATGTCACAGAGCCAAGAAAGGTTCAGACTCTCAGGAACAGCATGGAATACTTCATGACAACATCTTGGAAGGCATAACAGGGTTCTGCCAGCCAGCAGAGCTTTGGATGGTTTTGCGCTCAGCAATAACCATCACGCTCGGTTAATTGACTGCTGGAAGCGTGATGTACCGTGCAAAATCACCACAGGTGGACGGATGGAAGCCGCCTTTATCTGGAGTGGTTGCACACACTGCCTCACTGATGCCTGAGAGGTGTGTGCTGCCCTCTAATCACTTCGAACGAGACTTCACTTACGCACCTTGGTGCAAACAATGACCTCCATCTGTACCAGCATGAAATGCTTGGGCTACGCTTGGGCGTATGTCATACACAAACCCTCAAAGCCATTAGAAGTGAAAAACTTCCTGAAAGCATCCAGAACTTCCACATGGGAGACGGCAATTTTCTCGTATTTGTCTAAGAAGCTATAATGACACTTTTGCATATCAAATCGAGTGCGCCAAACCCATCTCTGAGAATCACCACTGTTGGAGTATATAACAGAGATACTGTATCAAGCTTTCTCTGAACATCGTGTGGTAATATAAAGTGGAGCATCATACCCAAAAATATGGCGTCGACACTAGATGAAATTGTCAGTTTATACAAGGTCTCTCTCTTATAGAGCAACATCTGATTTGCATTGGATTGACTATACTATTAAGCTCGAGCAGAAAATATGATTTTGGAGCCTCCGCAGTGCTGCCACGATGCACTCAAAGAATAAAATATTTACATCGCTCATCCAAAAAACAGAGTACATCGAGATGAATCATAACCAAGACATTTTGTTAAGTGAATTTCAAAGGGTATGCTGTGTTTAAAGAATAATTAATTTCCATCACCACGAGGGTGAAATGCATTGTTCGGCAAATTGCAGCATACTACGTCCCAATCCAGGTTCATACCGCTTACTTATTTCGGCTGGATATCTCCTGAAAGTGAGTATGGCGTTCATCTGAATCATGTTTTTCGACCGCATTATGGTACGAAGTCCTGAATATTGATTCGACACGAAATTTATATACAGCACTGATGGTCAACTTGAAATCTTTATCCATGCTGATAATGCATGAAGATTAGAAGTGTATGAAGCCAGAAGTTTTGCTTCACTTGAATTCTGTATGAGTGCTTTGTACCATTTGCACGTTACTGAAACTCGTAGATAATGTGGTTGATGGCATTGTTAGCTTTAACGCTCACAGTGTAATTGCATGCGTAATGGATTGGACAAAGGTAAATGCGGAAAATATAGCTGTGAAAGAGGTCTGACGCATAGAGCCAGATTATGTTCATATGTGAAACGTTTTGATAATTATTGACTGGATATCACAATATATTTTCAGAGTCGACATCAATCAAGCAATCCGTAGGAGTAGTTCTTTCTCGTCCAACGCTCTATTCCCGCTGATATCCATCACGTATACTGGATTGACGTTTATGATCGAGTATGGCTTGCTTCGATGGTGGTAAATCTTGAACCTCGCAACTTTGAATCCTCTTTCTAAAAACCAATGCGATGTTTCGCGTCGTCAGCACAAAAACCTTAACGTCACACCTTTCGATCGCGCCGCACGTAAATGAATCCCAACAAAGCATTTCCCTGCAATATTAGCTTCGTCAAACAGAATGACATATTTTCAAATGGGGAATACGATACCTTTCACAAGACTTCGATATGCTGGATCAACGCGACACGCCATTTCGGCCCAATTGATGTTCGTATAGTTGCAGCGCTGCGCAAGCAATCACCGCTCCATCCCTTTCAATAACGTAAAACTGATGTATATTAGCTTCAACATGCTCTGGTCCCGCGTCACAAGCACATCGTCTTTTAGTAATGGCTCAATTAATTTCACATGATACCTCCAACATCATCTGTCGTTGCTGCTCGAATACCTTCGTATAAATCTTTCGATATCGAATTAGATTCCTGCCGTCGAGTAAATAATTCTTTCAAGAATTGCTCCGTCGGTATGACGATCGGGACGAGATGCGCCCGACCTTACTCCGTGGGGAAACATGCATGAAGCGATTCCTTCAAGTATTGTGTAAATTTCGTACTTAAATGGGTATTTGTACTACATAGATTTTCATCCTTTAATAATCGCAAATATTGCTCGGCTTGAGTGAATATTGAGCGCATGTACAGACTGACTCGTGTCACAATCTAGCAATTCCTCGCCTTCCGTTAGTAGAAAGATTAACTCTTCACATTGCAATGTATGGCACAATTGCTGGCCACTTGCTCAGAACAGCAATTAAACACCTCTCCGCTTGCGCTATAGTAATATTGGAAACCAGAACAATGTAATTGTCGCTCAATAACGTCTTAATCTTTTCTTTCTGAAGTCACACGAACTTGTCCGAAAAATTTATAATCTTATGCCATTGCGAACGCCAATAGGCTGTGCTAATACAAAATTTCCGGACGCGACATGAATCTGGCTGATGTTGTCCTGGACAATTAATGATTCCTTGTCTAAACAGCTTTCAATCCGAAATCGAAAGAGCACCAGCCAAGCTTTCCATTGCGCACGCCAGGGCGTCGAATCTGTAATTTGCAATTTCCGAATGAAAGTGTGTCGCTATATTGCGTTGTCGCAGCAATATATTTAATTAAGGGCGTGAATCCGCCACACAAAGCACCCTGATTCCGAAATTATGAATCAACGCCAGATCTTGCATTACAATAGTAAATACGGGCGATTCAATAATTTCGCCCGGTAAGTGTACCACAATTGTGGCACCACGATGGTAAGTAATATATGGCGACATGCTACGAAACATTTGCGTGAAAGATGAGGAATTAATACATGGAGACGGTCTCGCCGACTTTGGTACAAGCTTCAAGCGGTTTGGTGAAACAGTAGGGAAAATGTCGGTCCATGATTTGGAACTGAAGCTACCGCATAGGACTGTGCGAAGAGAGCGTATGCGTGAAGGAGCGTATGATTGATAGAATCCGCTGTGTTTTTGAAGAGTCTTTGTATGGGGTAATATTGGTTACGTGCTTGGATTACACGCGCCATGTAGTAGCGCCTCGAAATGCGTCAAATATTGGTAGTAATCGAGTGCATACTTCGCAGAGAGCGCGACGACTCTGTAACATAGAGATGCATTTATGCAGGCTATATATTCATGAAGGATATGCCAGTATAGAGGTGATTTTCCTTTTCATATGAAATGCCTAGTTACAGTGCTGCGTTGTCGTTCAGCTGGCTACATCATATACGAAGCTGCATACTTCAGAAAGAAGCACTAAAGTTTAGTCTGTGAGTCTTTTTTCTTGTTTAAGAAGCATGTAAAGGAGCTGGACATATCTATTTTTTGATGAAAGACTTTACACATAGTTGAGTAGAGCGTGACGCAAATGGTGTGCTGTGGCTTGAAGTAAACAACTTGCTGAAGTGAAAATGAATCTTGAGGTGCTTGGTATGCTGGAATTGAACCCATTTAGCCTTATCTATACAGAAACTCGGGTCCAAACTTTTTTTGTCGACATCGGAGCCCTTCTGTTTAATTACCCAACCATTTCTATTTGTTTAAACTGACCTACTCCTACATCAAACATCTCCGTACCTACCCTAAACCTATGTGCTATACTGATCGTAAGACTCTTGACAGCTTCGCTAACACCTACCCCTGACCCACTATTCCACCAGGTCCACATACCACTCAAAAGTCTTCAACTTCAATGATGACAATCACTTTCCAATTTACCTCTTTCCTTTTCCTTCCAGTCATTCCAGCTCATCCATTCTCATGCGTCTATCCAAAGAAGGCGTTTTCATCCTTCTCAACCTTCTCAATCTCCTCAACTTTCTTGATCGCGGTATCATCTCAGGCGCTCCCGATACATTCAGTGCTTTTATCGGAAGAACGCTTTCTATTCCAGTTGAAAAACAAAGTGTTTATCTCGGTCTCCTAGCCTCCTCCTTCGTTGCCTCTTATTCTACCCTTTCCATTCTCTTCGGATTCCTCGCACCACGCTATCGCCCGTTCCGTCTCATTGCCGTCGGTATGGTCGTATGGGTTCTCGCCGTTTTTCTCTCTGGACTTGCATACTTTGTATCAAGCTATTATCTCCTTTTTGTTGGTCGAATGCTTAGCGGTGTAGGCGAGGCCTCATTTCAATGTATCGCTATTCCATTTATATATGCACACGCTTCACATAATCGGAAATCGTTTTGGATGGGTATGTTCCTTACATGTATTGGTCTGGGTCAGGCCGGTGGTTATATTTATGGGGCCTGGTTTGCTAGCTCTATCTTCAAATGGGCCGGCGCATTTTTTTTTGAAGGCATCCTAATGGTTGTCTTAATACTAGCCTGTCTCTTTCTTGTCCCAGCAGAGCTCGATGTATGTTCGGGTATGGAGAAAGCTGCATTGACAAGCACCGACTCGCTTTTGACGGATGAAAGCGGTGAAGAGAACAAGAATGATTTATTTTTGAAAGATCTTATACATATATTTACACATCCGATCTTTGTACTGATTATTTTGGGATATTCGGCCTATCTCTTCTCGATCAATGGATTGAATGTATTTGCACCAATTATTTTTCTGGGTCTGGAGTTATTAAAGACGGAGACCGAAGTCGGAACGGTGTTTGGAGTAATGGTTGTTGTAGCAGCAACGATTGGTACGGTGTTGGGAAGTTTATTCATGCATCGTACCACTAAAAGTGCGGAGAAAAGCTCTGTTGAGCGATGTTCCCAGTCTGTAAGAGTCATGTTTCTTCTGATTGTTGTATCGATTGCGCTATCGGCGGTTATGATGCTATTTGTCCGTCAGAAAACATTATTTTTTACGTTTCTTTGTGCGGCGCTTATAGGTTTTTGGGCAATATCTCTTCCAGAAACGGTGGCTGTTATGGAATGTTTCCCACAACGTTTGCGACCACTCTCAATTTCATGCAATAATCTTTCCACGCATTTATTGGGTGATATTATCTCTCCGCTTGTATTGGGATATTTAAAAGACCAATGGGCCCCGCACTGTGGGTCTGTTGAGGTCAATGGAAAGCCGCAAATTGATCCAATGTGTCGTTTAGACCAGCACGGACTCAAAAAAGTACTTTGGTTTACCATTCTTTGGATGTTATGGTCCGTTGTGACTTGGGGAATTGCTCAAATTGCACTTTGGCGAAAGCAGAAGACAACTATTTTGATTTAGAAAATGGTATGGAAAGGAATGGAGGATCATAGGGTATGTTAGCAATGGATTCGTTTACAATTGGCAGCGGTCCAGAATGTTAGGTCCATGCTCTTCATATTGAGCTCGCGTGATCCATACATTCTTAAAAGTTGCGAGGGAAGCTAGGATAGAACCGCCAATCCAGGTGGAGTGCAGACGCGAAGGCGGTGCGGCGATGCGTATTTTTATCTCGTTGTTCAGTTCCAATCTAAACCCGTTGCGTCAACAAACGCGTCAAAAGTATCATGTCCAAATACGAACACAATCTGCAACCCTGAAGTCGACTCTCTTGAAATAAATAACAGCATCCCAAATTTTTTTATTTTTGTAACTCTCTAAGCTTCAATAGACGCTCATCTTCTATCGATTCCTCTTTATCTGCATCAAATGCAACATAACAGAACTTTTGGCTTATCCTAAAAATTTCCATTTCAGCTGAAGTCTCAATTTCGTATCCTGCAAGCCTCGACAACATTTGAAATTGCTCTGCACAGCGCTTCCAGCTAAATCCATGCGGGTGAGAGCATGTGGAAGCTAAAGCATTCATAGACTGGAACGACATGCAATACCTCGTCCCCATCGTCTAAACCTACGCCGCTTCTGAGGCCGGCAGCATAGAAATCCAGGACGGCCTGAACAGAACGTAAAGCGCTGGCTCGTGAAAGCTTACAAAGATCGATTCACCGTACATATACCGGTTTTTTTTGGGAAATCACTCGTCTACACAAGCGTTGGTGGTGGAGTTCGCCGATACATATTCGATAATACAAAAGTACTTAACACAGGAATACAATGGCCACATCAAATGCAAACTGCGAGCTCGCTGTCGTTATCATCCAATGCTTTGGTCGAGTCGATGTTGTTCAGTGTTTTTCACTTCTCCTTCCACACAGTGCAATTTGCAAGAGAGGGGGTGCAATCGCCATATACAGAGGATTTGATTCATTAATCAAATCCTTTATCGAATTCTGGAGCATAACACTTGCATGCGTACACCTCATTCAAATAAGTACTACATTGTTACTACTATAAGCTTCAAATGCATCGATCACCAGGCTGCATCTGCAATACGTTCTTCCTTCCCTTCTCTGTTTAAAGCCAATCAAATATCCTCTTACTTTAGTTTCATGATAACGGAGCTATTAAACCGCATCGCAGCGCGCGCTCACAGCAGCTCCAAGGCTTCTTTCCAGGCAAGACAATTCATTAAACTGTTCCCATTCATTCAAAACGTTTCTTTGTAAACAGACAACTCTCACACTCGTCGACGATGAAGGCCGAACACATTAATCCATCACTGTTCTTGTATGAGCACACAAAGCATCGCATTTTCCATTCCCACTTCCGCGAATATCTCAATCCACGTGATAGGAGCCACAAACTCAAACAATAGTCTAAGCCATACTAATAGAATCATCTCGTCCCCGAAATTCCAAATGGGTATGTTTATGCATCGCCATACACACCCTTTCTTTTCGCATTGCTTCCCTCTCCTTTGATCAAATTGACCCTCCGAAATAAATTAGTTTACTAGCATACTCACCGGGTCTTGTATGTAAAGTCGTTTCCTCGCATGTCTTTGCACGGGCGTCGTCGCTGTTCTTTTGTATCTACCACTTTCTTCAAGATGCATAAAGAAATTAAAATATTTGTCGCTATTGCAGCGTATTGCAGCGCTTCTGTTGCATCAACAAACATCACAAATGCACAGGCAAAAATTCAACAAAACTGAGTAAGAAACTTAAGTCTTTCAGGAAGAGCGTGGCCAGTGCATCTACAATGGATCGCTACAGATACATTCACAATGAAAGAATTAGTAAAACTTCCCTCCCTTCTCTTTTTATACCCAAATGCTAATCATAATCCGTCCGATATTGCACTCTTACGATGCACATCCGGCATGACTGGCGCTTCAAAAGGAGATATACTGACACATGCATAACTGGATCATAATCTTAAATTAATCACTTTTGCTTTTCAGGCTGAGTACGATACCTTTGTCGTTTCTTGGATGCCTCAAATCATGATATGGGACTCACTGGTGCTTATTTGAGACAATATTTGATGATGGAAGCGGTATTTATATGTTGCCGTATCCGCTTATTCGGTATCGATCGCTTTGTATTAGGGCCATAGCAACATTATGCAATGCATTTAAAAAAACAAATTGTGCATATACGATTTTTAGGCATATGGCAATGAATTCATTGTATGTCGAAGGTAGATCTTCAAGTGTGCGGCAAAGGCGGTTCAAGCGCTTCGAGGATAGTTTTATGATGCGTTTGAGCGGTATGAGCTCCAAAATAATGTTATTTAGCCGACGTATGGACTGGCAGATCACACACCGTATGTATGTAGGGGGGAAGGTTCGGTATACGCGTCGATCAAAAGATCTTGTATGATGAAAATCGCATTGCTATTGTACAGGACGCGGAGAATAGTAAGGAACTGGTAGGATGCGGCAAGCCGAAAGTGGCAAATTACGACATTTACGTCTGTATTATGAACACAGAAACGCATACAAAGCACGCTGAAGATTGTGTGGGAGAGATTTGGATTGCCAGTCCTTCGATAGTTGCGGGATGTATCAATGCAGAGACGTCCGATGCGATATTTGTAATTGTTTGACCGTTGATGGAATGCTTTTGGAGCTGTACAAAGAAATGAAACTCTTGCCGACAGGTGATATTGGATTCATACATTGTGAGTAATTGTTCATTTGCGGTCGTGAGAAAGATTAGCTTATTGAAAAATAAATCGTCATAAGCAGGATGTGAAGGTTTCGACCGAGATATATCAGGAGGTTTGACCGAGACGTTGTGCTGCTGAAGATTCAGTGCGTGATGACGTGGATGAAGAGGAGGAAGAGGAGCTTGTGCTCGTCACATAGGCTCAAGATTCTTTCATGTGTCAGGAAGCGAGTCGTGGTAACTAAATTCGAGCAGCTATCGCAGAGGAAGAAGGCGTAAGAGCATTTACACTTCTTATTCCTGAGCTGCAGAATATTTTAAAGACCCCAAGCAGCAAATATTCACGCCGTCAAGGTCGTATGGCCTTTAAAGCCAATTAGTGCAAGATATTTTACCAAGCAACGTCATCGATCTAGTTGAAGTGGAGGAATTTATGCTAACGCTCTACCAGAACAATGACAAGACTAGGTATAAAGGCAAAAAAAGGAAAGGGACGTATCTAAATCACCCAAGGCTGTGGAACAATTCGTACGAACTCAAGTGGCACCATTATTGTATGTGCCAAGAAATACATTAATAGTTTCCCAGCATTCAGATGAACTAGACTTGGATTCCATGGCCCTCACACAGCTTCAAGGTATCCTCTTCGAGCAATAGAACATAAATATTGAAATTGAATTCCGTTATCATGAACACATAACACTTGGCTCAGTGGTCTCCGTCCAGTTTGCCACACGAATAGGAAGCTACCTTCTTCGCTCCATCGCCCAGCCAAAGCAATCAGCGGGCAAGCTGCAAGTGCTTTTACGGTTTTCACTCACAAAGTTTTGAGCATAACTGACTTTAACTCCGATTCTCCACGGTCATCTGCAAAGGCCGCTTCGTTTTCTTTTTTCCGCTTGATACGAACTGAAATCGGCTATATTGGATTACACTAGCAAAATCCGATCCATGTAAAGAGATTGCAAAAAGCACATGCTCATTCAGACACATATGCTGCAGTTTAAGCATACTTCCCGATAAGCTCGTCTGTATACAATTCCACCATCGTACGGTTGCATCCCTCACCTTGTGGAATATTATCACTTGTCGTCCGGACCAAGATTGGGAAAAACAATAGTAACAATTGTATCTTCCGAAATAATAAGAATCACCTCGGCATGCCTTGATAGTAAAATTTCAGGGAATGCGGATATATCTTTTTCTTGTCCTGCTATATGTTTGTGGAATGTATAGATTTGAAAAAATTAACTTGCTCTGCGGAATCTTGATTGAAAGCGAGCGCCTTATTCTAAAGGGGTACACAAAGAAGTAGCTTCGTCCGTTTGATGCTATCATTGCTTATAGATTGGTGAAGTCATGGGAGCATCCAGTGGAGGTGTCGTGGATGGAAAAGCATATGATATGGTTATTCCAGTTGAGATAGAGCTACCGGGCAGAAACGATGTTCAAAAAGTACAGATCGGATACAATTTTGGCCAAGATCCATTTGCTGTAGCACAGGCATTCATCGATCGACATCACCTGAACCAGTCTTATCTGCGTGAAATCGCGGATTATATAACGCAACGCACTAAAGATTATGTACCACCCGTCATAGGTGCTACGGAAGAAGAAGTAGGCTCTTTGGAGATGCAAACAACATTCCAATATTTTCCTGCGGTACAGTGCCTGCCTAAAAATGCTACATTTTATCTTAGCACAGCGTGTCGAATAGAGGTGCTACAATACATTCGAGGCTGTGAAAGTGAAAAAGTTGATGGCAACGCTCCACGAGCTCAACAAACAAGTCTCAGAAGATATTATGGTTTCTTAATCACAAATTCTTATTGTGTGTGCCTAACGATCTACTAATTGCAGCTATCACAAGATGATTTGGAGGTCATGGCGCATATGGTTAAAACGTTGCAGAAAAGCGCTCATTATCATAGCACCACTATTACTGACAAGGAGTTGAGCGTGCTGATTCGGATGATATCCACTTGGCCTCCATCCAAAGTCTATCCTGCACTTGATCTTGCGAGATTAATCTTGATTCACCCCCAGGGTTACCGCTTACTAGATTGCAATCGTAACTTTCTTGGCAATGTGTTGAATTGCAGTGATCAATCGGTCGACTGTCCCGTGGCTACACAGTACTTGTCGTTGCGGGTTGCTGTCAACATGTTCATGAATCCCCACGGGCGTGACGCGATTATCGAGAACAAAATTTGGGTAATAGCGTCTTTTGTACCATTTTACATCATCCACAATGCTCACATCATCGTCTTTCCAGGTTATCGAGCAGCTTGGAAAGTACCAGCACATACACCATAAACTTGTGAAACTGAGTTTGGCGACCCTACTACTCAAGTAATGTATGCTTAGACGAACATGTGCTAACCATGTCAACTCTTGGTACTAGCTTCTCTCGACTTGTTGTTGATCGCCCCGATTCTTTCACCGACGAGACGCTCATACATTTGCTTGCCATTGGAGCTGAGTGCCTGAAAGCACCTGAGCAAGATTTGATTGATGACACCGTTTTTCGTTGCCTTGTAGCAATTGGGACATTGGTATGATGTATGACTCCTGTCGTGAAACTCGCCGTTAACGGAGAATTTTATTAGATTCTTCAGCAGCCACTTCTCAAGTCACATGAAGCTGCAAAACCTTTGATTGCTTACGTGCAGGAATTTATATCGAGTCAAGCGTTTACAAATAATGACAGGTCGGATGCAATCACGGGATGCGTTCGAGAACTTTCGAAGATCGTAAGCTAGTAATCGTCTGATTGATATTAACGGAATTGATTTCCAGGCAAACAAAGCTGGTCTGTAAAAACACGCTTACTTTATTTGCTGCTCAAAAGCTTATCTCATTTGCGCACTGTGAATAAATCAGAGCTTGAGCTACATTATCACCCACAGCTGCCCTGCAAAGATTCAGTGAACATACGCTTATCCTACTATTCATGATATGACCCCAGATGATCCTTATGCACGCTTCGGCATAATTAGAGGTAGTTCGTGTATACATGAAACGTCAAGCAGTGCATCTTGCATCAAGTACCGGTCACGTATGAGGTTGTGTCACTCAAAATCGTCCAGAAAGAGTCGAGTTTAATTGCTTGATCTAGTGGAATGCTGTAAGATAATTCGTACATATGTTCCAGCGACGGCTGGAGCTTTGCAAAAAAATCCAGAAATGTGCCTCTCGAGCGCTCTGGTGCCATTAACATTAGTTCGCCATCTGCACACTGGAAGGATGTTGGAATTGTGTCAAAATGCAATCGCGTTAGAATGATAAGACGTGTGATAGTCGAAGCGTTTCTAGCATTGCAGAGACGTTTGTAATACGACTTTCCATCTTGTGTCAGTTGATGCAACGAGTAGCGTTCTTATTGATGCAGGGGCACATTTGTCGTTATGATGAAGCAGGATTATTTGATATAGCTAGGAGTCGATGAGTATTTAGGTATATCGTAGATGCAAGGAATACGTCCTGTGTGTAAAATGCGGCGTGAAGTTTGGGCTTGTATGACTACAGACCAACCAACAGTATCCAATCACACATATCTATAGACTGTGCTCACAATTGTTCTTTATGTAAGCCATAAATAGAAGCTCTTTATAAAGTATACTGCAGTGGTAGGGCCAAAACCCGCTCATTTAAACATTTGCAAACGTTGGAAAGTAACACACGCACGATTGGAGTGGCCCGTACACATAGATGAGGCGTGAATATTGATACATGCCACGGTTTTCCGATTCGACCGTTTTGACTTGCAGTATGTGCAGTGCTGCAAAAGTCCATGGTATTTATAATTCAACCTAAGACACTGGGTATTTATGGTTTGGTGGGAAGATTGGGTATTTACTGTTATTAACTCTCTACAATGGACACTGTTTTGAGGTCTCTTTCCGTCGTGCATTTTTCTTTGATACAACAATTCTATCCTGGAATAAGTTTTGATCGTCAGCCAGCCATGAAATGTACGTTGGAAATGATTGACCATGCAGTGCTTTGTTCTGCAACACACCACCGTTGATGCTATCGTCTTGTATTCGCAACAAAAATCTAGGTCTCTCTATTCGTGTTAGTCGATGTTGATCGTGTTTATACTTTCATGTATTCATGTTTTCATCTTCGACCCGGCAAGCAGCATACCAATGATCATCATCCAGCCTGTCACTCGTTGGCAGCATATCATTGACAGTATCCGACATGTCACTCGTTGGCAGCATACAAATGATCATCGACTAGCATGGAACTGAAAGTTTTATCATCTTCCTCGTCCAATGAGGCATCATTCCTACTACTCGGAAATGTCGCACTACAAGTATCTACTTTTTTCTCTAGCTTCGTGCACAACGTTTGTGTCTGAGGAAGATGAAGAAGCCTCAGCTGCAGACATCTTGTCATCAGTTTTCTCTTCATCATCGTGATCGTATTGTTCCTTATCGTCGTCATCATGGATACTCACAGCAATATCAACCTCTTCCGATAATGGCTTCACTTCATTGTCAGCACCATCTCCTCCCGTCACACGATGCGTTCTTAAGCGACTGTTGCAGGCTTCAATAATTTTACTTTTCTAGCCAACTGCTTTAAAAGCTCGCAGCGCTTCACCACCGGCATTGGTAGACATCCCACCACTTATAGATCTGATAGTAGTTACTTACGTATTCAAATAGTATTTTTAATAATATGTAGCTGAATTGGCCTGCTCCTCCGTCAAGCCTGACTAAAACGTCTTACCACTATACTTATTGTTTCTGCCTCCACTTCGTAACAACAAGCTTTCGCACGAGGTCAAGGCCTTGTGCCTGTTGCTACGTCGCTATGTAGCTGCCTCTATCTGAGAATTCAATATATTCTACAAGCAAATAGACAGAACGACTTACACCAAGAGCAAGTCGCTGCTCAATAACAGCTTGAAGACTTTTTAACATATCATCTGAATGCATATTAATACCACAGCTCCATTAGCGATTTGATTACCAGCCTAGAAAATTGATCCACGCTTGGCACACCTGGCGAGCATGTGTTAGTTGCATTCACAACAGGAATCTACAAAGGCACCAGCAACTGCACTTGGATCTGAATCGGCTGCTTTGATAGGCTTTTGAAATATTACAATCCCAATTGAATTCCCTGCGAACTCTCAGCTGATTATGGACTACGTTTTCTTTCTTTAGATTCTTACTACTCGAGTTTCCGCCAGATGTCCGGACTCCGAAGTCGTCTTCGTCTTTTCGAACATTATTCCCATTTCACGGAGAACTTCCTTTAATTGCTTTGGAGAGTTAAGCATTATGATATGAGAACCCCAACGAGTGATACCTGGCAACTGTAGCGATGCTTGATTATTGGTTGCTTCTTCCTTTCCATGATTATAACTAAAGGATGATGCCTGATATTAAATTACTTGAATAGCATTTTGGAACTACAACAAATTTCTGATCTAGGTTTTATTATACCCACGTCACCAAATGCGAGTTGAATGTATGCTGGAGCCTCGACAGGGTCATTAATTGTGGATGCTCCTTCTTCACAGCGTCCCAGGAAGGTTTCATTGCAGAATAATCTCTTTGAGGACTTCTGCCACGCCTTCTTTTTATGATATCTCCAAATTCAGACACGCCAATCTGATCTATTTCATTCAGCAAGATGCTTCCGATGTATCTTCGATGTGACTCTGCCCCTTTGTGTCGATGGCACGCACGAACTTAGGTCACGGCGTACTAGCCACCCGTTGAATATCGATTCTTTACGAATACTCAATCATCTGCAGTCATAAGAGCTATCCCGCTCACTACTTGCCCAACTAGTTGAGTTGACGTACATTCCATCTTATGATGCATTTATGACAGGTACTTGAACGTTGATAACTTCTTATCAGGGTTCTCAAGATGGGGTTAAAATTTAAAAATGATTGCGATGCTCGCATCAAAGAGTATGAATGGCAATTCGCATTTGAAGAAACACTTTGGAGACACTCTTGCAGACGCACGTTTTCATCTGATGTTACTCTGTCGACTCACCCTGTGATTCTTCGTCAAAGTATAGACTTGTAGGAGCGACCAACAGAAGCAACGACTACAGGATCAGCACCTTCTAAAGCAGAAAGAGATTCTACTGCGAAAGAAGACCCAATGCTTATTCCTTGACAAGAAACAACTACCATCAAAGCCACCAGCTTTTGAAAAAGTGTTTTCCAGAGCTCTTATAACGTGCATTGACGCACATTGAACCCTCAACCGGAAACACGACCTGCAGCTTCTTTGGACCGCTGATGCCGTGCTATGCAACCTGATCATTTTTCCCGGCTGTCCTCTTAGGTCTAATATTTGCATAGTTCTCTTTTGTTCTTCATAGCTTCACAGAACCACCCTTTTACACATCCAATGCCTAGAACGTGCCATTTTTTGTCGTGCTTCATAACAGGAGAGTTTTTGACTGTTAGAGTTATTATCGTCGAAGTGATAAATTGCTGTTTGGAAATGCTTAAATACAATAACTGATGGCTTTATTCGACGATAACAAAACTAGAAATACTATGGATACTTGTACGGGTATAAACCCCAAGAACCACTGATCAAATGAGGTTTACATCAGATTTATACCGCTTGTTATCAACAGCTCTTTATTTTCCCGTGACCCTGGAATCGATAAGTGATCGGGCGTAGACAGAACGAAAAAGCGAACTTAGTGGAAAAATAAAGCTCTTCAGGAGATACAAAAAGTAAAGCCGAACCTAAAATAGTGCAGTATGCAGCGGTACCTGGCATTAACCTAAATACTGCTTCAACAAAACTTACCAATGTGCCACGCAAAGTTACTCAGCGATCGCACGCCCAATGCTCCCAACGCATGACCTCTTTCTAGTTCTTTCCTTATTGTTCTTATCCTTTCGCTTTGCGCACTACTGTGGTCCATTCACGATTACCAAACCAGCTTTACAATCACCCAGATTCTATTTTCTGTCGCGTTCATGTTCTCAATCAACATTTTTAACTAATTCTCTTTTTTTCTTCCAACCGCCAATAGTAATGGCAAATCGATCTCAATGACTCATTCTCCTAACCATTTTCATTCTTCCTTATACACTTATGTACACCACCTTTCGCGAGTGCTTCTATTTCCCTCATCGGTATGCATTAATAATCGCATCGCTCATTTTCTCTATATATGTATATGCATTCGGCAACTAGGGTGTGATTTTGGATCATAACGATCTCCAAAGTACCTTTCGATACCGGTAACTATCGATACATACCTCTATTTTTGGCGTTGTACGAAAGTCAATCCTGTCGGGTTGGTGTCGTCCAATACCCGCACGAGTATATCTCCGATTTCCAAGGAACCCCGATGAGAATGTGTAAGGAAATAATAGTCGCTTACTATGCTTTTACACACGCATCTTGACGAGGAGCTGAGTTACGTCGAGAAAGATTGCAACATAATGTCGCAGTGATATTCGCCAAGAAAAAGCGGATTTATACAGAAGAATCTGGAGAAGATAAACAGCTAAAATATCGTGTTGACTAAAGCAGATGATTCTTTGAGACCATGCATTTCATCCAGAAGGGAAAAATGGTAAGTGAACAGAAAAATTTGATATAAATCTCAGTATACTGTGTCAGCAACGTATATCCGAACCCTTCGAGCGAAACTGAAGCACTTGTAATGTTAACTAAGAAGCTCAAATTGGATTGTCCGATGCAAGTGAGACTTCGCGAGAGCAATCGTATCGCAAGCAATTACTGAATGTGGTGCGATATGCATTGTTTGTAATCTGTGTTTATAGACTATAAAACGCCCGTTCAATGCTTTTTTCGAACAAAGTGTCAAAAGGATTCCATTACGGATGTTATTGAAAAGGCTTTGTAAATTGACCTTAGATGCTGTTATGCAAGAGGAATTTTTGATTCTAAGGAATTCTGTAGGATTGGAAGGCTCTTAAATTAATATTGGGGCGTTTTCGGAGATTAAGTCGCAGTTTTCCGTGGGTGTGCACGTTTCCATGCAGACTCGAGAATTTCTATTGTCGATTGTCATAGTGTTCCTATCGTATTGAAGCACAGTATCTTCGACCGCATTTATTATAAGGCGTGCGCACCTGATGGGAATGTTTTTTGTATCGTCTTTAATACAGATGCGGATAAATGTAAATGTGCGACATTGGGGAGATAGTACCGTACGCTCAGAACTGTGTCCCGCTCATGGGTCATGTGTTTCTGATCGTTAAATCATGGATGAGTTTATCGGAGATATTAAGTTCCACGTTTATTATAGGCGCTTCGACATTACATTAATTTTGAGTGCGATGTGTGGTGCATTTACGCTGTCTTGCTGCAAAACATTAAAGCGTCACAGACAAATTTAGAAGCCATGGACAAATTGCCCTAATTCGATTGGCTATAAAGAACGTACCGCTCATGATTACATGGAATCGGCTGATTTACGATTTGAACAAATGGCTTGTCAATGTTATTGCCTTGAAGAGCATCTCTCCGCTGATAAGTTCAGCAATATTTATCATTCAAATCCAGAGCAGCGAGTCCAATATGCCGCCGATATGATGATGCATCGCATAGTTCTCGCGCATCTATGCAACTTTCAAGTACTTTTCTTTGCTTTAAGCCAACACTCACCCTCGCAAGCTCTCCGAAGCGCCGTGCGTACAGCTTTAGTGCCAACTGCTTCGATAACGAAAACAATTCAATGGTCAGCTCCAAAAATCTATAGAACAGCGTCGACAGACGATGCAACAGGCAAAACACTATCTTGAGCAGGATACGCAATCTTTCCAGGTACATTTACTTTTCTCTGCACAAAAACCTTTACCAACACAGAGTATTCCGTCAACACTACCCTTAACAATATGTAACGAACCGCGACGATCACGCGCGTGATCTAATGTCAATCATTTGCAGTCTAACTCAAAGCTTCAAAACAAATTAGATCATTGCGTCGATGATTACATTAGTATGCTATTTGCCGTGGAACCTTGGTTGATAGAACAGCTACAGAGCCTGAGCAAAACGTAATGGACTCCTACAAATCTTGAATTGAGACGTGCTCGCCCATGGAAACCGATACAGCGCCTACTTCTTTCTTTGCATTGTTTTCTGCAACTGTGTTCCGTTCGGAAGATATCAAAGTGCATAGAGGAAGTTTGATAGCTCGATTCCAAAAATGGTATGGATGACGCACGACTTGAGTACTGCCCACTACATCGTTTACTCTAACTGCGAATTCTTTCAAGATGGAATGATAATATGTATAAGAACGCCGTCCGACGTGGAGATAGCTGAATTATAATGTGAGCGCGCGATTCCGCGGCGTATGGCGTAGATGAGAACGAAAACAGCACAATTTCTCTTGGTGAAAAATGAACGGCAAAGATTGGCATGCACGGCTACAAGAGTAGCGAATTAAGTTACAAATACGGAGCAGTCTCTAGTAAGAAAATGGATGCGATAATGTTGGCACTGGCTACCTTGCTTAGGAAGAGGTTCATATCGAACGATATTCATGAGACGGAATGTAATGGGACTGTGAAGCAGTGATTATTGTGAGGGTTCAAGCTTTTAGTTTGTTAACGATGTTGAGACGTTTATGATGGGAGCATTACGAGTGATTTGACAAACGCTTGATCTTGTTATATTGAGCATATACTGCAAAACGTCCTACTACTGACAAAAATAAGACGAACAACATGTTAATATGTTTTTTTATCCGTTCTGCATCCTGAATTTTCTAGGACAGCTTTTTTAATCCCTCCTGAACCTTTGTTTGCTTTGCTCTTGCATGTAGCACTGACCGAAATATAATCCCTATTATTCGGTGGACGATCACATTCTCTTTTATCATCAAGTAAATAACCATGATAAAAGAAATTATACACAAAATCAGTCGTAACACTGCGGTTGTGTACATCATTGCTATCACTCGCGGAGCATATAGTTCCACCTTTGTGAAGTTGTTGCATGAACGTATAATCGAAATGCTTTCCACATATCAATGTGTTCGAACTTTGGAGATTACGGAGACGAGTTAAGGAAGGTGATACATTAGCAATATCCGAATCTCCAGCGGTAACTCCAGTAGTAAATAAAAGTAGTTGTGGAACAATGTACGATTTCATTGTTCAGAGAGAATGCGAAAAGAAAAATGAATGAATGAGAACGTTTTGCAGTCCTAGCTCAAGTCGATTATAATTTGTGCGTATGAGAAAAATATATGTAGAAACGCTGAGAATGCGTAAAGGGTTTACAGCTGCGATTGTATGTGTGTTTATAGTTAATCAGCAACATGGACGTATGTTGGATCAGCAATGTAAAAAACGAGAGGTGGTAGAGATACTAAGAGCAGGGTAGACTTAATAAGGGTGTTATTTTACAGTTCGCTTATAGCCAATCAGCAACGTGTGCGTATGTTGGATCAGCCAATGTAAAAACGAAGTGGTAGAAATACTAAGAGAAGAGAAGACTTAATAAAAGGTGTTGCTTTTACTTACAGCCATTATACAGCTGTGCGTATGTTGGATTAGCCAATGAAAATACGGGCTGTGGTAGATAGCGTACGTTGAACACTCTATACTATATATTGCATACAAATTACCAGCTGTGTAGTGATAAAGCTTATTGAGTACATTTTTGCCTTTTTTGTTTGTTCATAGCCAATCGGCGAATAGATTATATAAAGAAGTAGCCAATGACATTGCGGAATGGAGTAGAAAGACGACACGCTCTATCCAATATGATTGAGAATGCCTTATCAGTATAGAATAAATAGCCAATGTATCACTCAATATTGTTTATCGATGGTTCTTCTTATAGCCAATGTAATAACGACCTAGAAATAGAGCACCTCGTACGTGTGCTCTTTGAAACCTTAATGATACGAAATGTTCTGGCTTATATATTGAAGCAGCTAACTGACTGTATACGCGCCTTGTTCCCTCCATTCGTAGCGTAGTATCCAACTATATTTGACTTTTGTATTGATCCTAGTTTGATTTGATTTTTATATGTAATCCAAACTAAATTGCATCCTAGGATACCTATGATACCTATGTAGACTTGATTTCGTATGGTATGTGCAGTATACTTCGAAGTCTGATGTATACTTACAGTTGCATTTTGTTATTGGTAGCGTATAGTATACAATGTCTGTGAGGGATATGTAACATATAGCTCAAAATTGTCGATGGTCGATATGTCTTTGTTTTTGTATCAGTAAACTGACACCTACACTTCAACACGTATAAGGGCATTTACGTAACTAACATGTCGTATGATAAAACATATCATACGAGTGAGTACAACCATAAATTTATTTTTTATACACAAGAGAAGCACAGGTTAGGACACGTAAACGCGATTCCTTTCTAAGTAAAACACGGAAGCGGAACAGCACTGTGTCCGAATAGAAATGAACTCATTCGATGTTTTTGACCATGCACTGGTAACCGACTATGTGGCAAAAATGAGCTGCGTTTCTCAATCAGCAAATTGTAAAGATCGATCTCAGTTAAAATCGGTAACAAAAATCGGTATTGTAGGAACCAGTCGTGCAACAGAGTTGGAAATGTGACTTGACATAGTTACATTCTCGTTTGTTTCGACCATATGCCATGATAAGCTTCGAGTCTGAGGGTCAGATTCAGTTTATGTCGTAAGTGAGCTGCTCAACTGATTTGATTTCCGAACCTGAATCGAATGAGCGCTTAGTACATCTAATTGGAGTCTTTCGAATGCTTATTCGAAGAACGCGGCAGAGTTCGAGCTCTTTAAACTTGCAAGATAACATTCATCTGTTCCATGTTTTGTACTCTTAAAATATTGAAAAAACGTTTTGGGCATCTATTCCCGTGAAACACTAAATAGACAGTGTGTAAGCGTTCTGTTGAGATTAGCATTCAGCCGCATGGACGATCTTTGCAAGGTCTGCATTATCGCGCTTGTGGAGAATTTCTTGTATAGCGTTATTGCCGAGAAGTCAAGTTCAAGCGATTTTGTCGTACAAATGTATGACTTGGCCACAGCTGAGAGCTTTGAAAAAAATTGCGTCAACATGACAATATAATACCATTTAATACATTATGTCACTAAATATCGAGCACAATAGTGGGCTGTAACGAAAGTATGTGGGAGACAAGCTGCACTTGCGTTGATGATGCCAGCCTTAATTTGCAATAAGAGTGTGCGTATCTTGGGTAGCTGAATGATTTAAAGACACGGTAAGATACAGAGACAGGTCTCGAATGCTAAAGAATCTTGATCGAACGGTGTTTTGCTTATATATATCCTTTCCAAATCTCAACGACAGCTCAGTTATTACTCTTTGCCTTTGCCATTTCTGCGTTTCTACCATTTTCATCTCAACGCTACACCAAGCGCTGTCAAACATTGTTGAAAAGTAGGACATTTAAGTCAAGTTTGATTGCTGCGGCCCTGGCTCCGCCCTGATGAATACGTCCATCCAAAGAGCCATACTCTCGCATGCACGTACTCCCGATTCTGATTTGATGATGATGAATATGATTGTTTGAAATTAAGCGTCTCGTATTATACGCGCTAAAAGTGCAGTCGTTAGCGACGACAACGGGAATGACTCGCGAGCATCGCATACGCATACGCATTAAGCGTAATATTTTTCGCATGAAGGATGGACAAGAGGATCAGAACAATCACAAAAGAGGCACCGGCATCAAAGAAATTCGGTGTCCGAACCGAGAAAGCGCTACGACGGAAGCAATGAGCTCCAAAGGTTGGATGTCTAAGTCTAAGAACTTTAACGTGCCAGTATTATCAGTGCCTGGGTGTTTCGTTTCAAAATATTTATTATTTTGTTGTTAATGCAATCGAATTGATCCAAATGCAGAATGAATCGAAGTTCTTCAACTGCTTTCTAATTCCTATTCTTTTCTCGATTTGTACATCAGAAACGTTCGTTGTTTCCAGAGATATGCGCGTTTCATAAGTTGCTAGCTCCGCAAAATATACTTTCAAGGCCGAAACATTCGCTTTTGAATACATGTTTTCCAAAAGATTGTTCTGAATGTATAGAAAAAAAATGTATACCCGAAATAACTATTTGATAGACGCTCTTGGCATACATCGGACGGCTTTGATGTTACTGAAAAGCAATATAGGTTAGAGATTGCTGCTGATGATGAGCTGGATGCGGCCTCCGTGTCAGAATGGCCTGGACCTTTCGCGCTCTCCATAAAGCCATGGAAAGCCGTTGGGAACGTACGGTAGATCTATTAAGGAGCGGAGAAGCCTCAGTCATATTACAGATGAAAGACACCTAGACACTAGATTTTAAGGATCTACTCCATCGTGATAATGTCAGCATCTGACTTTTTAAAATCTGGGAATTCCAAGCAGAGAATCCCACTACAGCGATATTTTTCAACCAGTTACCGTTATACTTCTTCAAGTACTGCGCATCTGCGCGATTATATAATGATTCGCAGGCTGATTTGAGAGAATACACATACGCAACGCTGTATCATATTTGCACGGAGAGACGTGCATACAAATGTGTGTGATGTATGATGAGTGAAGAGCATCATAGAAAGTTATAATGAGTAGTAGCTTAGAAATCTCGACAGGTCATTGTTGTCCAAGATCCTTCAAATCTATTCACTGATGCATTTGGTAATCGATAGCAAACATTTCAGTGCTGACCATAAATTGAATAGTAACGAATGCCTCTCAACTTTGAATTGCATGTGCTACCAATAACTTCCCACTCCAGTTCTAACTTCCGTTCTTCAGAACCGAAGTGTTATTCTTACTCTATAATGTAGTTCGCAATTGAGACGTCATTTTCATTTATGCTATATCGATCTTTCAAATTTCGTGCAAGTGATGAAAACCTCGCGCTTTTCGCTGCATACTCCCCAGAACCTTTATCGACTATCGTTCGCGAGTGATTATATTAGCCTGAAAGACGCATAATTAAGCAGATCATCTCTATGATTAGGACGAATTTAGGTCGTCATTTTGACGGGGTGCTTCATTTCGCTTGTACCCACTAGCCGAAGACGTACTCAAATAGTTTTTTCCAATAATAAAACTGAGAAACCAGTTTCTGTTATCAGATTCAGCAACTAGAAAATACTGTTTTACATAAGAGCTGGAGGTAGAGTTCGCCGATACACGTTCGATAATACAAAAGTACTTAACACAGGAATACAATGGCCACATCAAATGCAAACTGCGATCGCGTTGTCGTTATCAACCAATGCTTTAGTCGAGTCGGATGTTGTTCAGTGTTTTGCACATCTCCTTCCATAGAATGCAATTTGCAAGAGAGCGGGTGCAATCGCCATATACAGAGTCATTGATTCTCCAATAAAATCTCTTCTTTGGATTCCTGAAACATAACACTTGCATGCGTAAACCTCTTCCAAATAAGTACACACTATACATTGTTACTACTATATACTTCAAATGCATCGATCACCAGGCAACATCTGCAATACATTCTTCCTTCCCTTCCTCGATTTAAGCCAATCAATATCCTCTTACTTTAGTTTCGAGCCACAAACTCAAGCAAAAGTCTAGCTATACTGATCGAATCCTCTCGTCCCCAAAATTCCAATGGGTATGTTTATGCCTCGCCATACACACCCTTTCTTCCCTCAAGGCTTCCCTCTCCTTTACTCAAGTTGAGCCTCCGAAAGAAACTAGTTTCACTAGCATACCCACCAGGTTTGAAATGTATCGCCGCTTTCCTCGCATGTCTTCGCGTGGGCGTCGTCGCTGTTCCTTGTATCTACCACTTCCTTCAAGATGCATAAAGATATCAAAATATTCTTCGCTATTGCAGCGTATTGCAGCGCTTCTGTTGCATTAACAAACAGCACAAATGCACACGCAAAGGAATCAATAAAACTGAATAAGAAACCTTAGTTTTTGGGAAAAGCGTGTGGCCAGTGCATCTGCAATGGATCGTTACAAATACATTTACAATGATAGTAAACATCACTGCCCCATCTTTTTCAGCTCAAATCCCAATCCTGGTCCCACTGTTATGACACTCTTACGATGCACATCTGGCTTGACAGGCGCTTCAAAAGGAGTTATACTGACACATGCAAATTTTAATCATAATCTTAAAGTAATCACTTCTGCTTTACAGGCTGAGCACTATACCTTTTTCGTTTCTTGGATGCCTCAAATCATGATATGGGGCTCATTGGTGCGTATTTTGAGACAATATTTGATAATGAAAGCGGTATTCATATGGTACCATGTCCGCTCATTCGGTATCTATCGCTTTGGATTAGGGCCATAACAACATTAAACATTGCATTTAAGAAATAATACTGTGCATATGCGATTTTTAGGCATATGGCAATGAATTTATTGTATGTCGAAGGTAAATCTTCAAGTGTGCGGCATATGATAAATGTAGCAGAGGCGTCTCAAGCGCTTCGACGGTTAGTTTTCATGGTGCGTTTGAGCGTTATAAGCTCTAAGATAATGTCATTTAGCCGACGTATGGCTGGGAGACCACACACTGTATGTATATCGGGGCGGAAGGTTTGGTAGACGCGTCGATAAACAGATCTTGAATAGAGAAAATCGCATTGTTATTGTACAGGCCGCGGAGAATAGTAAGGAATTGGTCGGATGCGGCAGGCCGAACGTGGCAAATTACGACATTTACGTATGTATTGTGGACACAGAGATGCATACAAAGCTCTCTGATGATTGCGTGGGAGAGATTTGGATCGCCAGTCCGTCGAAAGTCGCGGGATGTTTCAATTCAGAGACGTTCAATGCGATATTTGTATTTGTTTGACGGTTGATGGAACGCTTTTGGAGCTGTACAAAGAAATGAAACCCTCGCGGACAGGTTATATTGGATTCATACACTGTGAGTAATTGTTCATTTGTGGTCGTGAGAAGGATTAGCTTATTGAAGAATAAATCGTCATAAGCAGGATGTGAAGGTCTCGACCGAGAGATATCAGGAGGTTTGATCGAAATGTTATGCTGCGGAAGATTCAGTGCGTGATGACGTGGAGGAAGAGGAGCTTGTGCTCGTCACAGAGGCTCAAGATTCTTTCATGCGTCAGAAAGCGAGTCGCGGTAACCGAAATCGAGCAGCTATTGAACACGAACAAGGCGTTAAAGGTTGTAAAGTTCTTTTCTCGAGCCGCGAAATATTTTCGAAGACCTCAAGCGACAAATATTCACGCTGCCAATGTCGTATGGCCATTGAAGCCAATCAATGCAAGATATATTACCAAGCAACGACATCGTTCCGGTTGAAGGTGAAAATTATTTTATTGCTCTGCCACAACAAGACAAAACTAAGGATAAGGACAAGAAAAGCAACGGGACGTATCCAAATCGTCGAATGCTGTGGAGCAATTCGTACGCACGCAAGTGGTACCATTATTTTATGTGCCTAGCGATATATTAACGCTTCCCAGTCTTTACAAAAGCTAGGCTTGGATTCCATGGCCCTCACACAGCTTCAATGGAATGAATTCTCTATCACGAACGCATAACACTTGGCTCACTGGTCTCCATCTAGCTTGGCCAAACGAATAGGAAACCTACGTCTTCTCTTCATCGCCTTAGCAGCGGGCAGCGGGCATGCTGCAAGTGCTTTACTGTTCAACACTAGCAAATTCTCAGGCAAGAACTGAATTCTCCGTCGGCTTCGGTTCTACGCTGAAAACGAGTAGAAACCAGCAACAATGGATTACATCAGCGACATCCGACGCATGAACAGCGTTCGCAGGAAGCACATGCTCTTACAGACACATTTGCTGTAGCTTTCAAACACATCTCAACCCACTCGTCTGAGTACTATTCCACAATCGCACAGATGATTTCCTCGCCACGTGAGATATTATCACTTGGCCGTCCGGACCTAAGTGGCATAAAAACTATGGTAATAATTGTATTTTCCGAAATAGTAAGGACCACTCAGCATGCCTTGATAGTAGAATTTCAGGGAATGCGGATATGTCTCTGTTTTGTCCCGCTTTACGTTTGTGGAATGCATGTGTTCAATAGGACTAAATTGCTCTGCGGAATCTTGATTGAAAGCGAGCGCCTTATTGCAAAGGGGCATACAATGAAGAAGCATCGCAGGCTTATGTGACGCATCAGGGTGTCCACCAAGCTTAAATTTGTCGAGCAGCTGAATCACCAGTCATGTAGGCAACTGTCGAAGGACTATGGCGTGGCGGGAAGAAATATACTGCAATGGAAAGTGCAGGAAGCGGAACTTTGCACGATGAGGTGTGATGCCTGCCGTCGTCCGGATGGGGCGCGAAGAGCGTCGGGTACGGACTACATCAGGAGCTAATGGAGCAGATCCTTTCGAGCGCTCCACCCAGCGTCTTCTTACGCGAGATACAATGGGCAAACAAAATAAAAGCCAACATGAACCTCGCCTTCTTAGCCGTCCGTCATTGATTTGTCGCTTCGAGGATCGTGGTGGGCTTGTGCCACTAAAGGGTGCACAGTAGCCACTTCTGGAAGACGATGAGATAGTTTCGCGTGACGTCTATTTTGTCAATAACGTAGGAGCTATCATAGCGAGAAACTCAATCTAACTGGCCAAAGTATACAGTCTTGTAGAGACCACAGTGATTTTTGACCATGCCAAGTCAACAAAAGTGCACACGCGTGAAGCTAAGGAGGCCCTATTCGATCATTTGGATTTGATAATCATCGGGTGACGGCGACGTTTTGAGCACCGTGGGGGAGAATGAGCTGCCTTTTGTGATAATGAAGAAAGCTCCTGTCCTAGATCATCTCCCAGTAGCATATAACATAGCGTCATGGAGCTGAGAATAAGTGCATCGTGGAAGGATCAGCTGCCTTTATTGATTACATTCAATTCCTGTTTCCAGATATCCTCCCTCCGCACTCGGTCCTCCTCATCTCTAATTGAGCTTGGTGTCACAGAGCCAAGAAGGTTCAGACTTCCTGGAACAGCGTGAAATACTTCATTTCAACATCCTCGAGGCATAGCAGGATTCTGCTAGCCAGCAGACTTCGGATGGTACGCTCAGCTTGAAAATCATCTCGCTCACTGGATCGACTGCTCGAAGCGTGATGGACCGCACAAAATCACCACAGGTTGACGTATGACGCCCCTTCCACTGGACAGATTATTCACTGGCTCACTGATGCTTAGAAGGTGTGTGCTGCCCACTTTTACTCGAACAAGCTTCACTTGCTACGCACTTAGTGCGAACAATGAGCTTCTACTGTACCATCATGAAATGCATGAGGCTATGTTTTCACAAAAGCTCAAAGCCATTAAAGGTATAAAACTTCCTGAGGACATCCAGAGCTTCCACATGAGGGCCAATTTTCTCGTATTTAGTAAGAAGCTATAATGACACTTTTGCATATCAAATGAGTGCGCCAAACCATCTGTAAGATTTATCACTCTCAACTGTATAACAGAAATGCTGTACTGAGCTTCCTAAAGATCCTGTGATACTATGAGTGTAGGCATCGTAGCCGTAAATTTGTCGACTTTGATGTAATTTGCCAGTTCATACAAAGTCTCCCTTGTAACATCGATTTGCGTGGACTGACTATATATTAAGTTCCAGCAGAAATTATGATTTTGGAGCCTCCGCGCGCTGCCACGATGCACACAGAATGAAATATTCAAATCGCTCATCCAAAAACTGAGTATATCCGAGAAGAATTATACACGATAGGGTTATGGTTTTTGTAGGGTATGCTGTGCTTAGAGTACATTTGATTTCCATCACCGCGCAGTAATTAAAATTATTCTGGAAAATACAATAATACCATGGGTTTTTACAACTTGGTCCGGACGGCCAAGTGATAATATCTCACGTGGCGAGGGATGCAGCCGTACGATGGTCGAGTTGTACACAGACGAGTTCATCGGGAAGTGTGCATAAACTCCAGCATATGTGTCTGAATGAGCATGTGTTTCCTGCCATCGCTGTACGTGCGTCGAATGTCACTAATGTAATCCATTGTTGCTGGTTTCCATTCGTTTCCAGCGGAAAATTGAAGCAAACGGACCGGCCTTTGCAGATGACCGTATTGAAATTGGAGTTAAAGTCAGTTTTGCTCAAACCTTTGAGAGTGTAAAACCTCAAAAGCACTTGCAGCATGGTCGCTGGTTGCTTTGGTTGGGCGATGGAGCGAAGACGGTATCCGTGGCCAAACTGGTACGGATACCAGTGAGCCAAGTGTTATGCGTTCGTGAGAACGGAATTCAATTCCATTGAAGCTGTGTGAGGGCCATGGAATTCAAGCATAGCTTTTGTAAAGACTGGGAAACGTCTAATGTAATGCTTGGCACATACAATAATGGTGCCACTTGCGTGCGCATGAATTGCTCCACACCCGTCGACGATTTGGATACGTCTCGTTGCTTTTTCTTGTCCTTATTCTTGGTTTTGTCTTGTTCTGGAAGAGCAATGAAATAATTTTCTCCACTTAAACCGCAACGAAGTCGTTGCTTGGTACTATATCTTGCATTGATTGGCTCCAATGGTCATACGACATTGGCAGCGTGAATATTTGTCGCTTGAGGTCTTCAGAATATTTCGCGGCTCGAGAAAAAGAAGTGTACAAGCTTTAACGCCTTGTTCCTGTGCAATAGCTGCTCGAATTTGGTTACCGCGACTCGCTTTCTGACGCATGGAAGAATCTTGAGCCTCTGTGACGAGCACAAGCTCCTCTTTCTCCACGTCATCATGCACTGAATCATCAGCGGCACAACATTTCGATCAAACCTCCTGATATCTCTCGGTCGAGACCTTCACATCCTGCTTATGACGATTTATTCTTCAATAAGCTAATCCTTCTCACGACCACAAATGAACAATTACTCACAGTGTATGAATCCAATATAACCTGTCCGCAAGGATTTCATTTATTTGTACAGCTCCAAAAGCGTTCCATCAACCGTCAAACAAATGCAAATATCGCAATACGTCTCTGAAGAAACTTCCTGCAGCTTTCGACGGACTGGCGATCCAAAACACTCCCTCACAATCGTCAGAGAGTTTGTATGTGCCTCTGTGTCCACAACACATACGCAAATGCCAAAATATGCCACGTTCGGCTTGCCGCATTCGACCAATTCCTTACTATCGTCCGCGTCCTGTACAAAACAATGCGATTTTCCAACCAAGATCTGTTTATCGACGCGCTACCAAACCTTCCACCTCTATATACATACAGTGTGTGGCCTGCCAGTCTATACGTCGGCTAAATAACATTATTTTGAAGCTCATAGGACTCAAACGCTCCATGAAAACTATCCATCGAAGCGCTTGAGACGCCTCTGCTCCATTCATTGTATGTCGCACACTTAAAAATCTACCTCCAATTGCTTTTCATACAATAAAATCATCGACATATGCCTAAAAATCGCACATGCACCATATGAATTTTTTTAATGCATTGCTTAATGTTGTTATGGCCCTGATCCAAAGCGATAGATACCGAATAAGCGGACATGGTAACATATGAATACCGCTTTCATTATCAGATATTGTCTCAAAATACGCACCAATGAGCCCCATATCATGATTTGAGGCATCCAAGAAACGACAAAGGTATCTTGCTCATCCTGTAAAGCAGATGTGATTACTTTGAGATTATGATTAAAATTTGCATGTGTCAGTATAACTCCTTTTGAAGCGCCTGTCAAGCCAGATGTGCATCGTAAGAGTGTCATAACAGTGGGATCGGGATTGGGATTTGAGTTGAAAAAGAGAAGGGAGGGATGTTTACTATCATTGTAAATGTATCTGTAACGTTCCATTGTTGATGCACTGGCCACACGCTTTTCCCGAAAACTTAAGTTTCTTATTCAGTTTTATTGATTTCTTTGCGTGTGCATTTGTGCTGTTTGTTAATGCAACAGAAGCGCTGCAATACGCTGCAATAGCAACGAATATTCCGATATCATTATGCATCTTGAAGGAAGTGGTAGATACACAGGAACAGCGACGACTACCGCGCAAAGACATGCAAGGAAACGACGATACATTCAAGACCCGGTGGGTATGCTAGTAAACTAGTTTCTTTCGAAGGGTGAACTTGATTAAAGGAGAGGGAAGCCTTGAGGGAAGAAGGGTGTATGGCGATGCACAAACATACCCGTTGGAATTTTGGGGACGAGAGGATCTGATCAGTACAGCTAGACTTTGCTTGAGTTTGGCTCGAAACTAAAGTAAGAGGATATTGATTGGCATTGGCCTGTCACAGAAGGAAGGAAGAATGTATTGCAGATGTTGCCTGGTGATCGATGCATTTGAAGTATATAGTAGTAACAATGTATAGTGTGTACTTCTTTGGAAGAGGTTTACGCATGCAAGTGTTATGCTTCAGGAATTCAAAGAAGAAATTTTATTGGAGAACCAATGACTCTGTATATGGCGATCGCACCCGCTCGCTCTCTTGCAAATTGCATTCTATGGAAGGAATGTGCAAAAGACTGAACAACAGCCAACTCGACCAAAGCATTGGATGATAACGACAGCGAGCTCGCAGTTTGCATATGGTGTGGACAACGTATTCCTGTGTTAAGTACTTTTGTGTCATTGCATATGCATCGGCAAACTCCACCTCCAACGCTTGAGTAATACAGCATTTTCTAGTTGCAGAATCTGATAAGAGAAACTGGTTTCTCAGTTTTATTATTGGAAAAAACTATTTGAGTACTTTTTTGGCTAGTGGGTACAAGCGAAATGGAGCACCCCCGTCAAAATGACGAACTGAAATTCGTCCCAATCATAGAGTTGATCTGCTCAATCATGCGTCTTTCAGGCTAATATAATCACTCGTGAACGATAGTCGATAAAGGTTTTGAGGAGTATGCAGTGAAAAGCGCGAGGTTTTCATCACTTGCACGAAATTTGAAAGATTGATACAGGATTGATGAAAATGACGCCTCAATTGCGAACTACATTGAAGAGTACAAATAACACTTCGGTTCTGAAGAACGGAAGTTAATAACTGGAGTGGGAAGTTATTGGTAGCACATGCAATATAAAGGTGAGAAGCATTCGTTACTATTCAATTTCTGGTCAGGCAGTGAAGTGTTTGCTATCGATTACCAAACTCATCAGTGAATAGATTCGAAGGATCTTGGACAACAAAGACGACCAGTCGACATTTCTTATCTACAAACCATTATAACTTTCTATTATGCTCTTCACTCATCATACATCATACACATATGTAATCACGTCTCTCCGTGCAGAAACGATACAGTTCTGCGTATGTATACTCTCTCACATCAGCCTGCGAATCATACGATAATCGCAATATCGGATGCACAGTACTTGTAGAAGTATAACGGTCACTTGTTCAAAAATGTCGCTGGGGCTCCCTGGACGGAATCCACTGATTTTAAAAGGTCAGATGCTGATACTATCGCGATCGAGTAAATCCTTAATATTTTGGTGTCTATGTGTCTTTCATCTGTACTATGATTGAGGCTTCTCCGCTCTATAATAGATCTATCGTACGTTCCCAACGGCTTTCCATGGCTTCATGGAGAGCGAGAAAGGTCCAGGTTATTTTGACATGGAAGCCGCAGCCGGCTCACTATCAGCAGTCGCAAGCTCTGATTCATATTGCATCTTAGTAACATCAAAGCCGTCCGATGTATGCCAAGAGCGTCTGTCAAATAGTTATATCGGGTTTACATGTTTCTTACAAATTCAAAACTATCTTTTGGATAACATGTAATCAAAAGCGGATTTCTCGGCCGTGAAAGTATATTCTACGGACCCTAGCAACACATAAAATGCGCATATCTCTGGAAACAATGAACGTTTCTGATGTACAATCAAAAGAAGAATCGATATTAGAAAGCAATTGCAATTGAAAAACATCGATTCATTCTGCATTTGGATCAATTCGATTGCACCAACAACAAAATAATAAATGTGCCGCGACGAAACACCCGAGCACTGATAATACTGGCATGTTCAAGTCCTTAGATTCAGACATCCAATCCTTGGAGCTCATTGCTACCTTCGTAGCTCTTTAAGTCCCAGTTCGGATACCAACTCTCGTCAATGACCGTGCCTCTTCTGTCATTATTCTGATGTCCTCGTCCATCCTTCGTGCGAATACTATTACGCTTTATTCGTATGCGATACTCGCGAGCCTTTCCCGCTGTCGCCGCTAACGACTGCGCACTTTTAACGAGTATAATACGAGACGCTTGATTTCGAACAAACATATTCATCAAATCAAAATCAGGAGTACGTGGCATGCGAGAGTATGGCTTTTTGGATGAACGAATTTGTCAGGGCGGGGCCATGGCCACAGCAATCAGACTTGATTCAAGTGTCTTACTTTTTAACTACGTTTGATAGTGATTGATGGAGTACCGAGATGAAAATGGTTAAAACGCAGGAATGGCAAAGGCAAAGAGTAATAATCAAGCTGTCGTTGAGATTTGGCCAAAATATATATAAGCAAACACCGATCGATCAAAAATCTTCAGCATTCGAGACCTGTCTCTTTCTCTTACCGTGTCTTTCAGAAACGTCGAATCACACCCTTATTGCAAAGTAAGGCTGGCATCATCAACGCAAGTGCAGCTTGTCTCCCACATAGTTTCGTTACAGCGCAATATTGTGCTCAATATTAAGCGGCATTGAGTGACATGATTCATTAAATGGCATTATATTATCATGTTAAGGCAATTTTTTCTCAAAGCTCTCAGCCGTGGCGAAGTCATAAATTTGTACGACGAAATCGCTTGAACTTGACCTCTTCGAAAAGACGCTATACAAGAAATTCCTTAGAAACATTATAATGCTAACCTTGCAAAATTGGCCATGCGGCTCATTGCTAGCCTCAAGAGAACGCTTACACACTGTCTATTTAGTGTTTCACGGGAATAGATGCCCAAAACGTTTTTTCAATATTTTAAGAGTACAAAACATGGAACAGATGAATGTTATCTTGCAAGTTTGAAGAGCTCGAACTCTGCCGCATTCGTCGAATAAGCATTCGAAAGACTCCAATCAGATGTACTAAGCGCTCATTCGATTCAGGTTCTGAATTCAAATCTGTTGAGCAGCTCACTTACGACATAAACTGAATCTGACCCTCAGACTCGAAGCTTATCACGGCATATGGCCGAAACAAACGAGAATGTAGCTTTGTCAAGTCACATTTCCAACTCTGTTGCACAACTGGTTCCAACAATACCGATTTTTGATACCGATTTTAACTGAGATCGATCTTTACAATTTGCTGATTGAGAAACGCAGCTCATTTTTGCCACATAGTCGATTACCAGTGCACGGTCGAAAACATCGAATGAGTTCATTTCTATTCGGACACAGTGCTGTTCCGCTTCCGTGTTTTACTTAGAAAGGAATCGCGTTTACGTGTCCTAACCTGTGCTTCTCTTGTGTATAAAAAGATAAATTTATGGTTGTACTCACTCGTATGATATGTTTTATCATACGACATGTTAGTTACGTAAATGCCCTTATACGTTGTTGAAGTGTAGGTTTCAGTTTACTGATACAAAAACAAAGACATATCGACCATCCACAATTTTGAGCTATATTTTACATATATCTCACAGACATTGTATACTATACGCTACCAATAACAAAGTGCAACTGTAAGTATACATCAGACTTCGAAGTATACTGCACATACCATACAAAATCAAGTCTACATAGGTATCCTAGTACCCTAGGATGCATTTAGTTTGGATTACATATAAAAATCAAATCAAACTAGGATCAATACAAAAGTCAAATATAGTTGCATACTTCGCTACGAATGGAGGGAACAAGGCGCGTATACAGTCAGTTTGCTGCTTCGATATATAAGCCAGAACATTCCGTATCATTAAGGTTTCAAAGAGCACACGTACGATGTGCTCTATTTCTAGGTCGTTATTACATTGGCTATAAGAAGAACCATCGATAAACAATATTGAGTGATACATTGGCTATTTATTCTATACTGATAAGGCATTCTCAATCATATTGGATAGAGCGTGTCGTCTTTCTACTCCATTCCGCAATATCATTGGTTACTTCTTTATATAATCTATTCGCCGATTGGCTATGAACAAACAAAAAAGGCAAAAATGTACTCAACAAGCTTTATCACTACGCTGCTGGTAATTTTAATGTATTGTATAGTGTAACGTGTGCTCCCTACCACAGCTCGTTTCTTACATTGGCTTATCCAACATACACACTATTAGCAAAATAAAAGCAAATCTACTTCTGACTAAGCTCTCCCACTGTATTTCTACCACTTGTTTTTACATAGTGAATGTTGAACTAAAATAACACCCTTACGTTTTTTCTCCACTTGCTCTAGTATCTCTACCACCGCTCGTTTCATTGGCATTTTTTCCAACGTCCACGTTGCTGATTGGCTATTAGCACACATAAAATCGCAGCTGTAAATCCTTTACGCATTCTCAGCATTACGGCTTATATTTTTTCTTACGCACAAATTATGAATCGACGGAGCTAGGACTGCGAAACGCTCTCATTCATTCATTCACTTTTCTTCTTACATTCTTTCTGAAAAATGAAATCGTACATTGCTCTAGGACTACTTATATCTACTACTGGAGTTACCGCTCGGCTTTCGGATGTTACTAGTCTAATACCTTCCATACCTCTTTTCCGTAATCTTCAAAGTGATAACTCACTAATATGTGGAGAGAAATTCAATCATAAGGACATGCCAGACCTTTACAATGGAACTATATGCGCCGCAGGAGATGGCAATGTTGTACAGAACCTCACGATTACCCCTGAACATTATTTCTATTTCTATTACCATGGTAACTTTCCTCAAAAAAAAAACGCTACAAAATGTGATCATGCACCACGAGGAAATGAATTCATCTCTGTTATTGCTACATGCAAGAGCAAAGCAAACAAACAGGAGGGATCCATCATGCTGAAGACAATCTCATTATGCGATGGATAAAAACATTTTAATATGTTCGTAGGGCGTATGCAGTAATGTTCCAAATAACAAGTACAAGCGTTTGTCAATTTATTCGTAATGTTCTCATTATAAACCTCTAAACATCGTAACCAAAACCACAAGCTTGCACCTTCAACATAACCACTGCTTCAACGTCCCACCTACATTCCGTCTCTCTGAATATCGTTCTAATTTAATCTTTTCCTACACGAGATAGCCAGTACCAGCATAGTTACCGCATCCATTTTCTTAATAGAGACTGCTCTGTATTTGTAACTTTATTCGCTACTCTTGTAGCCGTGCACGCTAATTTTTGCCGTTCATTTTTCACAAAAGAAATTGTGCTGTTTTCATTCTCATTTACGCCATACGCCGCGGAATCGCGCGCTCACATATAATTCAGCTTTCTCCACGTCGGACGGTTTTCTTGAACATATTATCATTCCATTGAAAGAATACGCAGTCAGAGTAAACGATGTAGTGGGCAGGACTCGAGTCGTGCGTCATCCATACCATTTTTGGAATCGAGCTATCAAACTTCCTCTATGAACTTTGATATCTCCCGAACGGAACGCACTTGCAGAAAACAATGCAAAGAAAGAAGTAGGCACTGTATCGGTTTCCATGGGCGAGCACGTCTCAATTTAAGATTTGGAGGAGTCCATTACGATTTTCTCAGGCTCTGTAGCTGTTGTATCAAGCAGGATTCCACGACAAATAGCAAACTTATGTGATCATCAAAGTAATGACCTGATTTCTTTTAGGGCTTTTCGTTTGGCTGCAAATGATTGGCATTCGACCACGCGTGCGATTGTTGCAGTCCGTAGCGTTTTGTTGAAGACAATGTTGACGGGATAACGTGTGTTGATGGAGGTTTTCGTGCAGAAAAACGTTAAAGTACTTGAAATGATTGCGTATTCTGCCCATGATAATGTTTTGTTTGTTGCATCATCTGTTGACGCTGTTTTATACATTTTTGAAGCTGTTCTATTGGATCGTTCTTGTTATCGAAGCAGTTGGCATTAAGCTGTACGCACGGCGCTTCGGAGAGCTTGCGAGGTGAGTGTTGGCTTAAGGCAAAGAAGAGTACCTGAACGTTGCATAGACGCCCGAAAAGTATGCGATGCATCATTATTTCGATGGCATATTGGACACGCTGCTCTGCATTGGAATGATGAAATATGACTGAGCCTATCAGCGGAGGGATGATCTTCAAGGCCAATTACATTGACAAGCCATTTGTTCGAATCGTAAATCAACCGATTCGATGTAATCAAGAGCGGTACATTCTATATAGCCAATCGAATCGGGGCAATTCTTCCATGGCTTCTGAATTTGTCTGTGACGCTATCGTGTTTTGTAACAGGACAGCATAAATGCACCATACACCGCACTCACAATTGTTGTAATGTCGAAGCGCCTATAATAAACGTTGAACTCAATATCTCCGATAAACTCATCCATGATTTAACGACCAGAACACATGACCCATGAGCGGGACACAGTTTTAAGCGTACGGTACTATCACCCCAATGTCGCACATTAACACTCATCCGCATCAGTACAAAAGACGGTACAAAACACATTCTTATCAGTAGCGCAAGCCAAATAACAAGTGCGGTCGAAGACACTGTGCTTTAATACGATAGGAACACTATGACGATCGTCAACAGAAATCCTCGATTCTGCATGAAAACGTGCACACCTTTGGAAAACAGCGACTACATCTCCGAAAAGCCCCAATATTACTTTAAAAGCCTTCCAATCCTACAAAATTCCTTGTAATCAAAATATCTCTTGCATAACAGCATCTAAGGCAATTTACAGAGCCTTTTTGATAACATTCGTAATGGGTTCCTTTTTCACACTTTGATCGAAAAATATTTTAAATGGGCGCATTATAGTCTATACACACAAATTACAGACAATGCATATCCCACCACATTCAGTAATCGCCCGCGATACGATTGCTCTCGCGAAGTCTCTCTTGCATCGGACAATCCAATTAAAGCTTTTTAATTAATTCAAGCGCTTCCAGTTCCGCTCGAAGGGTTCGGACGTTGTTGACACAGTATACTGAGATGCATATCTAATGTTTCTGTTCACTTACCATTTTTCCCCTTCTGGATAAAATGCATGGTGATAAAGACCTATCTGCTCGAGTCAACACGATACTCAAGCTGTTTGTCTTCTCCAAATTCTTCTGCATAAATCCGCTTTTCTTGGCGAATATCATTGCGACGTTATGTTGCAATCTTTCTCGACGTAACTCAGCTCCTCGTCCGAGATACGCGTGTAAAAGCATAGCAAACGATTATTATTTCCTTACACTTTCTCATTGGGTTTCCTCGGTATTTGGAGATACAGTCGTGCGGGCAGTGGACGGCACCAACGCGACAGCATTGATATATGTACAACGCCAAAAATAGAGGTATGTATCGATATTTACCGGCATCGAAAGGTACTTTGGAGATCGTTATGATCCAAAATCACACGCCAGTTGCCGAAATGCATCTAAATGTAAAGAGAAAATGAGGGATGCGATTATTAATGCATGCCGATGCGGGAGGTAAAAGCACTCGCGACGGGCGGTGTACATAAGTGTATTAGTAAGAATGAAAATGATTAGGATAATGCGTCAATGAGATCGATTTGCCATAGCTATTGTCGGGTGGGAAGAAAAGAATATTAGTTAAAAATGTTGATTGGGAACATGAACGCGACAGAAAATAGATTCTGAGTGGTTGTAGAGCTGCTTTGATTATTTTGAATGGAGAACAGTAACGAGCAAAGAGAAAGGTAGGAACAATCAGGAAAGCACTAGGTCATGCGTTGGGATCATTGGGCGTGCGATCGGTGAGTGACTTTGCGTGGCACATTGATAAGTTTTGTTGAAGCCTTTATTTTAATTAGGTCAATGTCAGGTACCGCTGCATACTGCACAATTTTAGGTTGGCTTTTTTACTTTTTGTATCACCTGAAGAATTTAAATTCGTCACTAACTTCGCTTTTTCGTTTTGTCTGCACTCGATCACTTATCAATTCCAGAGTCACGGGAAATACGCGCTATTAATAACAAGCGGTATGAAGCGGTAAAATTTGATGTAAATCTCATTTATTCAGTAGTTCTTGGGGTTTATATCCGTACAAGTATCCATATTATTTTTAGTGTCGTTATCGTTGAATAAAGCCAGCAGTTATTGTGTTTGAGCATTTCCAAACAACAATTTATCACTTAGACGATATCAACTCTAACAGTCAAATAACGCTCCGCTTCTAGAGCATATCAAAAAATGTAACGTTCTAGGCATTGGATGTGTAACCACCTTCGTAAGGGTGGTTCTATGAAGAACAAAAGAGGAACTATGCAGATATTAGACCCAAGAGACCAGCCGGAAAAAATGATCAGGCTGCATAGCACGACATCAGCGGTCTAAAGAAGCTGCAGGTCCTGTTTCCGGTTGAGGTTTCAATGTCACGTAATAAGCGCTCTAGAAAACATTTTAAAAGCTGGTGGCTTTGACGGTAGTTGTTTCTTGTCAAGGAATAAGCATTGGGCCTCCTTCCGCAGTAGAAGTTCTTACTGCTCAAGTAGGTGCTGATCCTGTAGTCGTTGCTTCTGTTGGTCGCTCCTACAAGTTTATGATTTGACAAAGAATCACAGGGTGAGTCGACAGAGTGACATCAGATGAAAACGTGCGTTTGCAAGTGTGTCTCCAAAGTGTGTCTCCAAATGCGATTGCCATTGATACTCTTTGATGCCGAGCATCGCAATCATTTTTAAATTTCAACCCCATCTTAGAACCCTGATAAGAACTTATTGACGTTCAAGTACCTGCCATAAGTGCATTATAAGATGAAATGTACGTCAACTTAACGAGTTAGCCAAGTAGTGAGCGGGGTAGATCTTATGACTGCAGATGATCGAACATTCGTAAAGATTCGATAATCAACGGGTGGCTAGTACGCCGTGTCCTATGTTCGTACGCGCCATCGACACAAAGAGGAAGAGTCACACCGGAGACTACATCGGAAGCATCTTGCTGAATGAAATAGATCAGATTGGCGTGTCCGATTTTGGAAATAGCATAAAAAGAAGGCGTGGCAGAAGTTCTCAAAGAGATTATTCTGCGATAAAACCTTCGTGGGACGTTGTGAAGGAGCATCCACAAGTAATGACCCTGTCGAGGCTCTAGCATACATTCAACTCGCATTTGGTGACGTGTGTATGATAAAACCCATATCAGAAATTGGTTGTACTTCCAAAATGCTGTTCAAGTAAGTTAATAGCAAGCATCATCCTTTAGCTATAATCAGGGAAAGGAAGAAGCAATCAAAAATCAAGCATCGCTACAGTTGCCATGTATCACTCGTTGTAGTTCTCATATCATTATGCCAAATTCTTCAAAGTAATTGAAGGAAGTGCTTCGTGAGATTGGGAATAATTTTAGAATAGACGAAGACGACTTCGGAGTTCGGACATCTGGTGGAAGCAGGAGTAATAAGAATCAAAAGGAAAAAAACGTATACAAAATCAGCTGAGAGCTTGTAGGCAGTTATATGGGATTATAATATTTCGGAAGCCATAACGAGCAGCCGATTGGGATCCAAGTGCAGCCGCTGGCGGCTTTGTTGATCCCTGTCGTGAATGCAACTAGCACATGCCCGTCACGTGTGAGAAGCTTGAATCAAGTTTCAAGGCTGGTAGTCGAATTGCTTATGAAGCAGTATGCATTCAGATGATAAGTTGAAAAGTGTTAAAGCTGCTATTGAGTGGCGACTTGCTCTTGGTGTAAGTCGCTCTGTTATGTGCTTGTAAAATATATTGAATCCGCATATAGAGGCAGCTACATAACGACGTAGCAACGGGCACAAGGCCTTGACCTCGTGCGAAAGCTTGTTGTTACGAAGTAAAAGCGAAATCATACGTATAACAGTGAGGCAATTTTAGTCAGGTTTGACGGAGGAGCCGGCTGATTCAGCGACACATTATTCCGAAAACTATATAAATACGTAAGCAACTACTATCAGAGCTATGAGTGGTGGGACTGTCTACCAATTCGGGTGGTGAAGCACTGCGAGCTTTTGCAGCTGTTCGCTAGAAAATTACTGACTCCCGCAGCATCTGCAGCTGCTGCCGAAAGTTGTTTCAAAGCCTTCGGTTTCTTCCACAAAAAGACGACGAATCGGCTTACTGCCAAACGTACAATTCGGCTCGCTTGCCTTTTTAGATACCATCGAGCCTTGCTTAAGAAAAAGCAATGTGTGGCAGGAGGTGATGGTGCTAACAATGAATAGAAGCCATCATCGGAGGGGTTTGATATTATTGTGAGCACCCATGAGCATGATACGGAGGAACAATACATCACGATGATGAAGAAAAGACTGATGAGAAGATTTCTGCAGCGGAGGCTTCTTCGTCGTCCTCAAACATAGACGTCGTGCACGATGCTAAGGAAGGAGTAGATATTAGTAGTGAGATTTTTATGAAAGTGTTCTTAACCAGTATCAACAAGAAGATTTAGATTTGCGAATGAAAATGATGGCATGAAATAGTGCGTTGCAGAAGTAAGCACCGCGTGATGTATCATCTACAACGTGCAATTTTTGGCTGGCTGATGATCAGAAGTACTGTATCATCGTGTTTTTCATTGCATGACGGACAGGATTGTCCGCATAGAAGAACGCATGCCGAGAAGAGGCCTAAGGACACAGCGGTCATTCTAGTGACTAAATTACAAACAATATTCAGAAAAAACGGTTAATACCTCATATACCTGGTTTTAACCATATATACCCGTTCTTTGGGGTATATAATGTGTTTCCGACTAATAAGGACCACCTCAGCATCCCTTTATATGTAAAACTCCTGCAAAAATGGGTGTGTTTTTTTTCGTCGACTATACATTTGTGGAGTGCATAGATTTGAAAGCTTAAACTTGCCTTGCAAAATCTTGTTTGAAAGCGAGCGCCTTATTGTATAGGGGCGCATAAGGAAGTAGCATGGCAGGCTTAAGCGTAGCATCAGGGTGTCTACCAAGCTCTAAATTGTCGAGCAACTCACTCATAGGTCATGCAGGCAACTGTCGAAGGACTATGGCGTGGCGGGAAGCAATATACTGCAATGGAATGCACAGGAAGCGGATCTTTACACTATGGTGAGTGATGCCTGCCGTCTTCCTGCTGGGGGCGCGAAGATCAACGGGGAGGAGCTACATCAGGAGCTAACGGAGCAGATCCTTTCAAGCGCATCACCCAGCGTCGTCTTACGCGAGATACGATGTACATGTGGGCGAACAAAATAAAAGCCAACACGAACCTCGCCTTCTCATTCGCCCGTCAACGATTTGTCGCTTCGTGGACCGTGGTGGGTTTGTGCTTCTATTGGGTGCACAGAAGCACTTCTGAACACGACGAGATAGTTGCGCGTGACGTCGACATTATCAATGACGTAAGAGCTATCATAGCGAGAAACTCAATCCCACCGGCCAAAGTATATAGTATTGTCGATACCGCAGTGTTTTTGACCATGCCAAGTCAACAAAAGTACACACGCGTGAAGAGAAGGAAGCTTTTATTCGATCATTTGGATTTGATAATCATCGAGTGACAGCGACGTTTTGAGCAAACGCCTTTGGGGAAAAATGAGCTGCCTTTAGTGATAGTGAAGAAAGCTCCTGTCGAAGATCATTCCCCAGTAGCATTTAACAAAGCGTCATGGTGCTATTAATGAAAGCATAGTGGATGAATCAGCTGCGTTTATTGATTACATTCAATTCCTGTTTTTAAATCCCCTTTCTCCGCACTCGATCTTCCTCATCTTCAATCGAGCTTAATGTCACAGAGCCAGAAAAGGTTCAGACTCTCGGGAACAGCATGGAATACTTCATGACAACATCTTGGAAGGCATAACAGGGTTCTGCCAGCCAGCAAACTTTGGATGGTACGCGCTCAGCTTAATAACCATCACGCTCGGTTAATTGACTGCTGGAAGCGTGATGTACCGCACAAAATCACCACAGGTGGACGGATGAAGCCGCCTTTATCTGGAGTGGTTGCACACTGCCTCACTGATGCCTGAGAGGTGTGTGCTGCCCTCTAATACTCGAACGAGCTTCACTTCTACGCACTTGGTGCAAACAATGACCTCCATCTGTACCAGCATGAAATGCTTGGAGCTACGCTTGGAGGTATGTTTGCACAAACCCTCAAAGCCATTAGAAGTGAAAAACTTCCTGAAAGCATCCAGAACTTCCACATGAGGCGGCAATTTTCTCGTATTTGTCAAGAAGCTATAATGACACTTTTGCATATCAAATGAGTGCGCCAAACCCATCTCTGAGAATCACCACTGTTGGAGTATATAACAGAGATACTGTATCAAGCTTTCTGAACATCGTGTGGTAATATAAGTGGGAGCATCATACCCAAAAATATGTCGACACTAGATGAAATTTGTCGGTTTATACAAGGTCTCTCTTATAGAGCAACATCGATTTGCGTGGATTGACTATACTATTAAGCTCGAGCAGAAAATATGATTTTGGAGCCTCCGCGCGCTGCCACGATGCACACAAAATGAAATATTTACCTCGCTCATCCAAAAACAGAGTACATCAGAGATGAATCATAACCAAGACGGTTATGAATTTCAAAGGGTATGCTGTGTTTAAAGAATAATTAATTTCCATCACCACGGGGTGAAATGCATTGTTCGGCAAATTGCAGCATACTACGTCCAATCCAGGTTCATACCGCTTACTTATTTCGGCTGGATATCTCCTGAAAAGTGAGTATGTGTTCATCTGAATCATGTTTTTCGACTTAATATGGTACAGAAGTCTGAATATTGATTCGACACGAAATTTATATGCAGCACTTGATGGTCAACTTGAAATCTTCATACATGCTGATAGTGCATGAAGATTAGAAGTGTATGAAGCCGAAGTTTTGCTTCATGAATTCTGTATGGTGCTTTGTATCATTTCACGTTACTGAAACTCGTAGATAACGTGATTGATGGCATTGCTAGCTTTATCGCTCACAGTGTACGTGCAAACGTAATGGATTGGACAAAGTTTAATGCGGAAAGTATTACCGTGAAAGGGGTCTGACGCATAGAGCTAGATTGTGTGCATATGTGGAACGTTTGACAATTGTTGACCGGATATCACAATATATTTTCAGAGTCGACATCAATCAAGCAATCCGTAGGAGTAATTCTTTCTCGTCCAACGCTCTATTCCCGCTGATATCCATCACGTATACTTTGGATTGCCGTTTATGATCGAGTATGGCTTGCTTCGATGGTGGTAAATCTTGAACCCTCGCAACTTTGAATCCTCTTTCTAAAAACCAATGCGATGTTCGCGTCGTCAGCACGAAAACTTTATTCACACCTTTCGATCGCGCCGCACGTAAAATGAATCCCAACAAAGCATTTCCCTGCAATATTAGCTTCGTCAAACAGAATGACATATTTTCAAATGGGAATACGATACCTTTCCAAGACTTCGATATGCTGGATCAACGCGACACACGCCATTTCGGCCCAATTATGTTCGTATAGTTGCAGCGCTGCGCAAGCAATCACCGCTCCATCCCTTTCAATAACGTAAAACTGATGTATATTAGCTTCAACATGCTCTTGGTCCCGCGTCACAAGCACATCGTCTTTTAGTAATGGCTCAATTAATTTCATGATACCTCCAACATCATCTGTCGTTGCTGCTCGAATACCTTCGTATAAATCTTTCGATATCATTAGACCCTGCCCGTCCCGAGTAAATAATTCTTTCAAAATTGCTCCGTCGGTATGACGATCGACGAGATGCGCCCGACTTACTCCGTGGAAACATGCATGAAGCGATTCCTTCAAGTATTGTGTAAATTTCGTACTTAAATGGGTATTTGTACTACATAGATTTTCATCCTCTAATAATCGCAAATATTGCTCGGCTTGGTGAATATTGAGCGCATGTACAGACTGACTCGTGTCACAATCTAGCAATTCCTCGCCTTCGTGTAGAAAGATTAACTTCTCACATTGCAATTGTATGGCACAATTGCTGGCCACTTGCTCAGAACAGCAATTAAACACCTCTCCGCTTGCGCTATAGCCAATATTGGAAACCAGAACAATGTAATTGTCGCTCAATAACGTCTTAATCTTTTCTTTCTGAAGTCTACGAACTTGTCCCGAAAATTTATAATCTATGCCATTGCGAACGCCAATAGGCTGTGCTAATACAAAATTTCCGGACGCGACATGAATCTGCTGATGTTGTCCTGGACAATTAATGATTCCTTGTCCTAAACAGCTTTCAATCCGAAATCGAAGAGCACCGGCCGCTTCCATTGCGCACGCCAGGGCGTCCGAATCTGTAATTTGCAATTCCGAATGAAAGTGTGTCGCTATATTGCGTTGTCGCAGCAATATATTTAATTAAGGGCGTGAATCCGCCACACAAAGCACCCTGATTCCGAAATTATGAATCAACGCCAGATCTTGCATTACAATATTAAATACGGGCGATTCAATAATTTCGCCCGGTAAGTGTACCACAATTGTGGCACCACGATGGTAAGTAATATATGGCGACATGCTACGAAACATTTGCGTGAAAGAGGAGGAATTAATACATGGAGACGGTCTCGCCGACTTTGGTACAAGCTTCAAGCGGTTTGGTGAAATAGTAGGGAAAGTGTCGGTCCATGATTTGGAACTGAAGCTACCGCATAGGACTGTGCGAAGAGAGCGTATGCGTGAAGGAACGTATGATTGATAGAATCCGCTGTGTTTGAAGAGTCTTTGTATGGGGGAATATTGGTTACGTGCTTGGATTACACGCGCCATGTAGCGCCTCGAAAAGCGTCAAATATTGGTAGTAATCAGTGCATACTGAAGAGAGCGACGACTCTGTAACATAGAGATGCATTTATGCAGGCTATATATTCATGAAGGATATGCCAGTGTAGAGGTGATTTTCCTTTTCATATGAAATGCCGACTTACAGGGCTCCGTTGTCGTTCAGCTGGCTACAGCATAAACGAAGCAGCATACATCAGAAAGAAGCACTAAAGTTAAGTCAGTGAGTCGTTTTTCTTGTTTAAGAAGCATGTAAAGGAGCTGGACAAATCTATTTTGATGAAAGACTTTACACACATAGTTGATACGAGCGTGACGCAAAATGGTGTGCTGTAGCGAGTAAACAACGCTAGCGAAAATGAATCTTGAGGTGCTTACATGGAATTGAACCCATTTAGCCTTATCTATACAGAAACTCAGGTCCAAACTTTTTTGTCGACATCGGAGCGCTTCTGTTTAATTACCCAACCATTTCTATTTGTTTAAACTGACCTACTCCTACATCAAACATCTCCGTACCTACCCTAAACCTATGTGCTATACCGATCGTAAAGACTCTTGACCTTCGCGTAACACCTACCCCTGACCCACTATTCCACCAGGTCCACATACCACTCAAAAGTCTTCAACTTCAATGATGACAATCACTTTCCAATTTACCTTCCTTTCCTTTTCCTTCCCAGTCATTCCAGCTCATCCATTCCTCATGCACGTGTCTATCCAAAGAAGGCGTTTTCATCCTTTCTCAACCTCTCTCTCTCTCAATCTCCTCAACTTTCTTGATCGTGAGAGTATCATCTCAGGCGCTCCTGATACATTCAGTGCTTTTATCGGAAGAACTTTCATTCCAGTTGAAAACAAAGGTGTTTATCTCAGTCTCTAGCCTCCTCCTTCGTTGCCTCTTATTCTACCCCTTTCCATTTCTCTCTCGGATTCCTCGTACCACGCTATCGCCCGTTCCGTCTCATTGCCGTCGGTATGGTCGCGCATGGAGTTCTCGCTGATTTTCTCCTCTGGACTTGCATACTTGCTGTATCAAGCTATTATCTCCTCCCTTTTGTTGGTCGAATGCTCCCAGCGGTGTAGGCGAGCCTCTATTTCTAAATGTGTCGCTATTCCATTTATATACAAATGCGGCACCCAATCAGAAAATCGTTTTGGATGGGTATATTTCGCTTACATGCTATTGCTCTGGGTCAGGCCAGTGGTTATATTCTATGGGGCCTAGTCATGCTAGCTCTCATCTTCAAATGTTGGCCGGCGCATTTTTTTTTGAAGGCATCTTAATGGTTGTCGCAATACTAGCCTGTCTCCTTTCTTGCTTGCTCCCAGCAGACCTCAATGTATGTTCAGGTATGGAGAAAGCTGCATTTAGCAAGCACCGACTCGCTTTGACGGATGAAAACAGTGAAAGAGAAGGAAGAATTGATTTTATTTCTGAAAGATCTTATACATATTTTTACACATCCGACACTTTGTACTGATTATTTTGGGATATTCGGCCTATCTCTTCTCGATCAATGGATTGAATGTCGGTTTGCACCAATTATTTTCTGGGTCTGGAGTTATTAAAGACGGAGACCAGAAGTCAGGAACAGTGTTTGGGTAAAATGGTTGTGTAGCAGCAACGATTGGTACAGTGTATGGGAAGTTTATTCCATGCATCCATTGTGCACCACTAAAAGTCTGGAGAAAAGCTCTGTTGAGTTGATGTTCCTGGTCTGTAAAGTCATGTTTCTTCTGATTGTTGTATCGATTGCGCTTATCGGCGGTTGGTGATGCTATTTTGTCAAATCATGAAAACTGCCCATTATTTTTACGTTTCTTTGTGCGGCGCTTAGTAGAGTTTTTAGGCAATATCTCTTCCAGAAACGGTGGCTGTTACAGGGAATGTTTCCCTGTAACGTTTGCGACCACTCTCAATTTCATGCAATAAATGTTTCCACGCATTTATTGGGTGATATTATCTCTCCGCTGTATTGGGATATTTGTTAAGACCAATGCCCTGCATTACTTGCTGTAGGTCTGTTGAAAGTCGGATGGAAAGCCGCAAATTGATCCAATGTATCATTTAGACCAGCACGGACTCAAAAAGTACTTCGGTTTACCATTCTTTTAGATGTTATAGTCCGTTGTGACTTGGGGAATTGCTCTTCAATTTGTGCACTATAATGAAAGCAGAAGACGACTATTTTAATTTAGAGGTATGAATATGAAAAGGGATGGAGAATCATAGGGTATGATAGCAGTGGACGCCAAATTTAAAATAGGCAGCGGTCAGATGCGTTAGAAGTCCATACTCTTTCCCCAAACATTAAGCTCGGCGCTGATCCATACAGTTTTTGGAAAGTAGCGAGGGAAAGCCAGGAATAGAACCTTCAATTCAAGTGGAGTGCAGACTTTGAGGGCGGTGCGGCGATGCGTATTTTTTATCTCGTTGTTCAGTTCAATCTAAACCTGCATTGCGTCAACAAACGCGTCAAAAGTATCATGTCCAATCCTGACTACAATCTGCAACCTTCTAAGTCGACTCTCTTGAAATAAAATAACAGCATCCCAAATTTTTTGATTTTGTAACTCTAAAGCTTCAATGATGCACTCATATCTCATCGATTCCTCTTTATCTGGCATCAAATGCAACATAACAGAACTTTTGGCTTATCCTCACATTCATTTTCAGCTGGAAGTCTCAATTTCTGTATCCTGTAAGCCCTCGACAACATTTGAAATTGCTCTGCACATGCGGCCTTCCAGCTAAATCCATGCAGGTGAGAGCATGTGGAAGCTAAAGCATTCTATCAGCAGACTGGAACGACATGCAAATACCTCGTCCCCATCGTCTGAAACTCTACGCCCTTCAGAGGCCGGCAGCAGTGTTAAGAAATCCAGGAGATGCCTATAGACAGAACGTAGCGCTGGCTCAGTAAGGCAAGCTTACAAAGATCGATTCACCGTTACAATATACCGGTTTTTTCGGAAATGTCTGTCTACACATGCCGGTGGTAGGTTCGCGATACATATTCGATAATACAAAAGTACTTAACCACAGGAATACAATAAACTACATCAAATGCAAAACTGCGAGCTCACGCTGTCGTTATCATCATCCAATGCTTTGGTCGAGTCGATGTTGCTGTTCAGTGTTTTACTTCTCCTTCCACTAGTGCAATTTGCAAGAGAGGGGTGCAATCGCCATATACAGAGGATTTGATTCATTAATCAAATCCTTTATCGAATTCTGAGACATACACCACTTGCATGCATGCACCTTCATTCAAATAAGTACTACATTGTTACTACTTATAAGCTTCAAATGCATCGATCACCAGCTGCATCTGCAATACGTTTTCTTCCTTCCCTTCTCTGTTTTAAAGCCAATCAAATATCCTCTTACTTTAGTTTCATGATAACGGAGCTATTAAACCGCATCGCGCAGCGCGCTACTCACAGCAGCTCAAGGCTTCTTTCCAGGACAAGAGCCAATTCATTAAACTGTTCCCATTCATTCAAAACGTTTCTTTGTAAACAGACCAACTCACACTCGTCGACGATGAAGGCCGAACACATTAATCCATCACTGTTCTTGTATGAGCACTAAAGCATCAGCATTTTCCATTCCCACTTCCGCGAATATCTCAATCCACGTGATAGGTTTTTCCACAAACTCAGAAACAATAGTCTAAGGCTCATACTAATAGAATCATCGTCAACCTCTGAAATTCCAAATGGGTATGTTTAAGTGCAAATCGCCATACACACCCTTTTCTCTTTCGCATTGCTTCCCTCTCCTTTGATCAAATTGACCCTCCAGAAATAAATTAGTTTACTAGCATACTCACGGGTCTTGCCATGCTCAAAGTCGTTTCCTCGCATGTCTTTGCGTACGGGCGTCGTCGCTTTGTTCTTTTATCTATAGCTCTTTAGGAGTGCATAAAGAAATTCAGATATTTGTCGCTATTGCAGCGTATTTGCAGCGCTTCTGTTGCATCCAACAAACATCACAAATGCACAGGCAAAATTCCAACCAAAACTGGGTAAAACTTAGAGTCTTTCAGGATGATGGCAGCCAGTGCGTCTACAGTAGATCCCTTTACAGATACATTCTGTAGAAAAGAATTAAATAAAACTTCCTCCCTTCTCTTTTATACCCCAAATGCTAATCATAATCCGTCTGATGCTTGCACTCTTGATCTGTCCGGCATGACCCAGCGCTAGATGTGCGGCATGCATAACTGGATGTAATCTTAATCCTTTTCTTTTCAGGCTGGGTACGATACCTTTGTCGTTTTCTTGGATTACCTCAAAATCATGATATGGGGACTCACAAATTGTATTTGAGACAATGTTGATGATGGAAGCCAGTATTTATATGTTGCCGTATCCGCTTATTCAGGTATCGATCCCTTTGTATTAGAGACCATAGCATTGTGCAATGCATTTAAAAACAAATTGTGCATATACGGTTTAGGCATATAGCAATGATTCATTATGTCGAGGTAGATCTTCAGAGTGTGCAGCAAAGGACCCAGTTCAAGCGCTTCGAGGATAGTTTTATGATGCATTTGAGCAGTGCCAGGCTCAAAATAATGTTATTTAATCAAACAGTATGGACTGGCAGATCACACACCATGCTTATGTAGGGAAGGTTCAGTCATACGCGTCGATCAAAAGATCTTGTATGATGAAAATGCATTGCTATTGTAGGACGCGGAGAATCGTAGGGAACTGTTAGGATGCACGGCAAGCCGAAAGTGGCCAAATTACGACATTTACGTCGTATTGCTGAACCTGAAACGCATAAACACGCTGAGATTGTGTAGGAAGATTTGGATTGCCAGTCCTTCGATAGTTGCAGGATGTATCGATGCAGAGACGTCGATGCGATGGTATTGTGGTGTTTGACCGTTGATGCGTTACTTTTGGAGGCTGTACAAAGAATGAAACTCTTGCCGACAGGTGATATTGAATTCATACATTTGTGAGTAATTGTTCAATTTGCGGTCGTGAAAGATTGGCATTGAAAAATAAATCGTCACCAGCAGGATGCTGAAGGTTTCGACCGAGATATCAGGAGGTTTGACCAAAAGGACGTTGTGCTGCACAGGTTAATGATGCGTGATAATAATGGATGAAGAGAGGAAGAGGCTTGTGCTCATCACGCAAACTCAAGATTTGCTGTGTATCAGGAAACGATCGTAGTGAAAACCCTAGAGACTAGAGCAGCTATCGCAGAGGAAGAAGCGTAGGCATTTGCACTTCTTATTCCTAGGCTGCAGGAATGTTTCTTCAAGACCCCAAGCGGCAAATATTCCGCCCGTCAAGGTCGTGGCGCTAAAGCCAATTGGAAGTACAAGATATTTTTTACCAAGCAACGTCATCGATCTGAATTGAAGTGGAGGAATTTATGCTAGCAACTCTACCAGAACAATGACAAGACCATTATAAAGGCAAAAAGAGGAAAGGGACGTATCTAAATCACCAGGCTGTGGAACATTCGTACGAACTCAAGTGGCATGTTATTGTATGTGCCAAAATGCGATGTGGTTCCCAGCATTCAGATGAACTAGACTTGGATTCCATGGCCTCTTTGGCTTCAATTATCCTCTTCGAGCAATAGAACAAATGTGAGTGAATTCCATTATCATGAACACATAACACTTCGGCTCAGATGGTCTCATCAGTTTGCCACAGATAGGCTTCTTTGTCTTCGCTCCATCGCCCAATAAAGCAATCAGTGGGCAAACTGCAGTCTTTTGCGGTTTTCCACTCACAAAGTTTTGCTGAGCATAACTGGCTAACTCCGATTCCTCACGGTCATCTGCAAAGGCCGCCCCCGTTTCTTTCCGCCGATGCGAACTAGAATCAGCTGTTGGATTACACTAGCAAAATCCGATCCATATAAAGAAGATTGCAAAGCACACTCGATCAGACACATATGGATTTAAGCATACATTAAATAGCTCATCTGTATACAGTTCCACCATCGTACGATTGCATCCCTCACCTTGTGGGGAGATATTATCACTTATCATCCGGACCAAGATTGGGAAAACAATAATAACAATTGTATCTTCGAAATAATAAGAATCCTCAGCATTACCTTGATAGTAAAATTTCAGGAATGCGGATATATCTTTTCTTGTCCTGCTATATGTTTGTGGAGATGTATAGATTTGAAAAATTAACGCTCACCATGGGAATCTTGGGTTCAAAGAAAGCGTAGCGCCTTATTCCTGAAAATTTTTAAGAAGTAACTTCATCCGTTTGATGCTATATTGCTTATAGATTGGTAAGTCATGGGAGCGTCCCGGTAGGGAGGTGTCGTGGATGGAAAGCATATGATATGGTTATTCCAGTTGAGATGAACTACCAGGCAGACGATGTTCAAAAAGTACAGATCGGATGATTTTGGCCAAGATCCATTTGCCTTGCTTTGGGCGTTTCATCGATCGACATCCGCCTGAACCAGTCTTATCCGTGAAATCATGGATTATGTAACACAACGCACTAAAAGATTCTGCACCACCGTCATAGGTGCTGCGGGAGGAGAAAAGTAGGCTCTTTGGAGATACAAACAACATTCCAATATTTTCCTGCCGTGCAGTGCCTGCCTAAAAATGCTACATTTATCTTGCTTTGGCAATGTCGAATGATGCTACAATACGTTCAGGCTGTGAAATTGCAGAAAAGTTGATGGCAGCGCTCCACGAGCTCAACAAACCGATCTCAGAAGATAATATGGTTTCTTAATCACAAATTCTTGTAGCGGCGTAACTGCTAACGATCTATGAATTGCAGCTATCACAAGATGATTTGAAGTCATGGCGCATATGGTTGGAACGTTGCAGAAGCGCTCATTATCATACTTTCACTATTACTGACAAGAGTTGGCTATGCTGATTCGGATAATCCGCCAGCACCTCCATCCAAAGTCTATCCTGCACTTGATCTTGCAGGATTAATCTTATTCCACCCCCAGGTTACCGCTTACTGGGTGATCTTCTTTCTTCGTAGTATGTTTGGATTGCAGTGATCAATCCGATGTTGTCCGTGGCTACAGTACTTGTCGTTGCAGGTTACCATCCAAGCATGTTCAGATCCCCACGGGCGTGACGCGATTATCGAGAACAAAATTTAGATGTAATAAGCGTCTTTGTACCATTTTATCATCACACAATGCTCACATCATCGTCTT
>JARFYH010000054.1:0-55513 GCA_029582165.1 Portulaca oleracea | reverse complement strand
GTCGGCTGACTTATGCGATGTCGTGGCGATGTCGCGATGTTCGTCGACAACGTCCATTTGGTGTCGTCGACACCGTCGGCCAGTTGTCGTCGGCCGAGCGTTCGCGGCTCTGGGCGACAACATCATCCGCGATGTCGCGGACGATGACAGCGTCGACTCGTCGAGATCGTCGCGATCGTAAATCGGCGATGTCGGTATTTGCCCTGCGTCGACTTATCCATTGAAAACTCAACATTGTAGTGTCGTCGACCATCGCGTTCAATCTTGACGCGTATCGAAGAGTACCGTCCGACACTCTCGCGAGTTATAAATCGGCCAGGTGCATTGCGTTTGTCGTCGGCGAGCGTCGATAATTCTTGCGGCGACAATCGCTAACGTACTTTATCGCCGATGTAAATAAAACCTTTGGCATCGCCGGCGATCGTCGATAAATTACATTGTTGCCGCGGCGACAACGTGTCGTAGTGTTATCGGCAATGTTACTAAACTATTGTGCTTGTCACGACGCTTGTCACCATTCTCGCCCGATCTATCGTCGGCGATAAGCGTCGCTTGCGCTAGACCACGATCGGCATTGGCAGCGATCCGCAGTTACGTCGACACTTTCATTGGTACATCGTCAAACAGCGTTAAACCTTCATTTGTCGTTGGCGTCGGCCCAGCTGCCCACGGCGACAACAGCATCAGTGACCTTTGTCGCGATGTCGTCAGCAACAATGTCGCTTGATGTCGTCGACACTATTATGGCGCTATCGTCGGCGGCGTCGTGGGTTGCCAGCGACCGCGATCGTTGTTGGTGCGAAAGACCGCGATCGCTAACGCTATCGTGAGTGTGCGTCGAACATCATGCGGTCACCTGGCGACAAGCATGCCGTTAACAATGTCGCGATTTTGTCGGCGGTGTCACTAGCTGCAAACGGCAATGGCTGTCGTTGACTACATCGCGATGTCGTCGATCATCTGTAGTGTTATCGACAGCGCCGATATCTTGTCTGAGTGTTGTCGATCTTTATCTGATGTCACTGGTATTGTCGAAGCTGTCGTAACGCCGAACAACGGCCGGCAGCAAGACAACATGTATTCGGAATCCTGGTATTTGTCAACGCGTCCGTTCTTAACGGCGACAGCATCATTGATGCGCTCTGGTAAATCGACATTAGCCGTCGTGCGTCGACATTCTTTGAGCTGCGGCAAACGACCTTTGTCCAATGGCAGCTATCGCGATGTCGTCGACACTATCATTAGTTGTTATCGAGGCGTCGCTCATTTGCGGCGACGGTCGTTAGCTATCATCGGCAGGGTCACGGCGGTAAGCGACCTTGTCGGCGGTGTCGTGGCTATAAATCGACAGCATCCTGGTTGTCGTCGACACCGTGTGATGTTGTCGACGATGTCATTGTTGCCGAAGCGACAACGTAAATGATGTCATCGACACTCTCGCTGGTTGTCATCGACGGGGTCATTGGTACATCGTCCGCGGCGTCGATGCTGCGGCGACACGATCGCTAACTTGTCGCCCGTATCGTCGTTGAAGGTCATTGTTTGCCGGCGACCTTTATCGTAGTGTTATCGGCGGTGTTACTAGGCTGCGGCGACCACGATCGACACTATTGCAGTGTCATCGACAGTATCGCTAGCTATCGTCGCCGGCGTCGTTGCATGCCAAAGACATAGTCGATGTCTTGACGACAGCGCTAAATTGTCGTCGACGAGTCATGTATCGGCGACATGTTCGCGGTATCGTTAATGGCGTCATTGTTCTTGGCGACAATGTCGCAGTGTCGTCGACACTCTCGCTGGGTGTCGTCGGCCAATTATTGGTATCGTCGACACCGTCGATAATTTCGTCGTCGGCGTCGATGATGCCAGCGATATTGTCGCTAACACTATCGCAGTGTCGACATCGCAGTGTCGTCGACAGCATCGTGGATGAAGTCATTGGTATCGGCGACAACATCGTGACTTTGTCGTAGTGTTATGCGACAATGTTCTTATTGTCGGCGACCATCGGCGACACTATCGCGATGTCGTCGACAGCATCATTGTAGTTAGGCGTCATTTGAGTGCAAGCGACAACATGTGACACAAGCGCGGTTTCGTCGACAACATCCTTTGGTTGTCGACACGTTCATTTGTTGTCATTGTGGCGTCATTGTTGAAGCGACAACTGCGGCGGTGTTGGCGCTGTTCTTTATACATCGTCGGCGGCGTCGCGGCAACCTCGACCGCGATCGACACTATCGCCTTGCGTCGTCGATATCATTGCGCCGAACCACGATCGCTAACACTATCGCAGTGTCGTCGACATTGTATTGGCATTTGTCGTCGGCAGTCATTGCTGCGACGACACTTTCTTTAACTTTATCGCGATGTTGTCGGCGATGTGTTATTAGGCTGCCGACGACACTATCGCGATGTTATCGGCGCTATCATGGCTGTCATCGCGGCAGCTAGGCGCCAGCGACGATCGTCGCTCCACTATCATAAGCGTCGTCGACCTTTGTCATTTGTCTTCCATGATGCATAACGAATCAAAAAAATCAATCACGAAATGAAGAAAGCGATCGTTCACAAGATAGAACTTGTGATTGTTGAAACCTCAAAAGCGAATGGAGCGAATGGAATATGAATGAAAGGAGCGAATTATGGAAGGCTCGAAGCGAGTTCTAATGATTAGACATGCGTGACAATCAAGAGAATTCAAAAGACTAAAGCCAAAAGCGTACCAATTCAAAAAGAACCAAGCGCTTGAATGAAGAACAACATAGAATGGCAATGGAAACCTCCTTGATTGATATAGTCACACCACAATCAACTCGATTCCCAACTTGATGCATAATTGATGGCCTTATGCATCGAGGTCGACCATGGAGACATCTAATACTCACCTAGAAGGTAGAAGAGTTGAAGTCTCTCTTTTATCTCTACTTGGAAGGATCAACTCATGCGGACGTATACTTTTGCTCCTTAATTCAAGGACCGTGAAGCTATCATAGAAGTCATCCTAGAAGGGATTATTCTACATTCCAAGAGCTTTCATATGGTTCAGAATCTTTGAATTTGGATGAGAATCAAGGAGTTATTCATATTTGTAATATAGTTTAGTATATTGTTTTCTTTATGATGTAAGCATTAGGATGAATGATGTAAGCCCTTAAGGGTCTTTTCTTGAAGCTAGGTGACGCCTAAGGGGTGGGTTGTAGCTATAAATACCCCTCCTAGGTGCTTGTAATTCATTCAATTCATTCAAGTCATTCATTGAATTTTTCAAACACGTGTTGTGTTCTTTCTAGCATTTGTGCTGGCGTTTCGTCTCTCTTTTGTGGGATTGAAATATCCCTTCTTCTAGCTAAGTGGCAACCTTAGTGGTGAAAGGAAGGAATTGGGTATTCTTGGAGGTGGTGAATGTATCCTTCAAAGAATCTTCAAAAGCCATCAACTATCCATCTACCAATCGTCCATTATCATCCATTTTCGAGTGCTTCATCAAGAATTCATCAAGAATTCATCAAGCATTCATCAAGAAACGTGAGTTCTTCATCATTCACGTCCAAGCATTCATTCGTCATCATCATTCATCATTCAACATTCGTCCATTCGTTCACTCATTCATTCATCATTCATTTGTTCATTGTTTCCATCTATTTGGTAACAATCTTTCATAGTTCCTTCCATCCTTTTTCATCCATTTCTATGCCATTTTTGGTTCTTTGGAACTTTGAGAAAGAGGATTCTTATCTTCGCTTTTAAAGATCCTTAGATTTTGTGTAATGAGATTGTTCCTTGGTCTCATTATGCATCAATTTGGTATCAGAGCTATGTTTAGATGAATCTTCTTTGTTTCTTGCATGAATCTTGGACCTTGTTTTGTCACAAAATCACATAAACCCCACGTTATACACGCCCCTTTGATAGTTCTTCCAAGAACTCATCAAGAACTCATCAAGAACCCATCAAGAACCCATCAAGAACTCATAAAGAACCCGTAGCTCCTCAAAGAACCCTCGTCCTAAACACAAACCAAGCCCAAATCCGTCCCTTTCCCTCGTGAGTTCATATGACATCAAGTTGATTTCTAATGGCAAACGATGAATCTAAATCAAATGAGGTTTATGAACTTGAGCAACAAATAGCATTTTTGCGTGTGCAATTGGGTAAACAAATGGAAGAGAATAAAATGCTACGTGAAGGTTCTCGTGATGGTGTTTCGTCACGTGGTGAAAGTAGTTCGAAGTCTAAAAGGCATGATCGCTTGGATTTTAAAGTAGAAGTTCCCGAATTTGATGGTAGTCTTAATGTTGAGGATTATCTTGATTGGATACATACCGTTGAACGTGTCTTTGAGTTGAAAGATTGTAGTGATGAGCTCAAGGTGAAGTACGTTGCTTTGAAATTAAGAAAACATGCTTCTATTTGGTGGCCTAACCTTCAAAAGAAGAGAGTTGCAAAAGGGAAAGAAAAGATCCGTTCTTGGGATAAGATGAAGTCAAAATTGCAATCCAAGTTTCTTCCCCAATCATACGTCCACGACAACTACTACAAGCTGCAAAAGCTTGTCCAAGGCTCTAAATCGGTCGAAGAATACACAAGGGAATTTGAACACCTCCTTTGGCGTTGTGATCTCAAGGAGAAGGAACCACAAGTTCTGCTACGTTACTTGATTGGTTTGAATGATTGGATACGTCATGTGGTAGAATTACATCCTTATGAATCCCTTGATGAGTTAAGTAACTTGGCTATGAAAGTTGAAAGACAAAGGAAGGAAAGAGCCAAGGAACCTCAAAGACCCTATACCCCACTCCCTTACTCTCAAACACAATCAAAAGCTCCACAAAATCAGCCCCCATCCTCCCTTAAACCCTACGCAAAACCCACAATAAACCAGCCACAAAATCCCCCATCCAAAACCCAAGTCCAAGAACCAAGAACATTAGCTCCAAGAAGGTGTTTTCGATGCCAAGGATTGGGACATTATGTAGTGTCAAACAAGCGAGTAGTGTCTTTGGTGGAATACCAAAGTGCTTTATATGTAGAGCCGGAGTATGAGAAAGAAGAAGAAGTTAGGGTTGGCACCAAAGATGAGGAAGATGTAGTAGAAGAATATGTGGAGGCGCCGGATGAAGGAGAACTACTTGTGGTAGAAAGGGCCTTGAATATCACGAATGTGCGGAAGATCAACTACAAGAGAAGCAATTTTCCGCTCGTTGTACCATCCAAGGGAGTATGCTCCTTGATCATAGATGGAGGAAGTTGCACCAATGCCGCCTTTACAACAATGGTCAAGTTGCGAATGGAGATTAGCCCGTCCCATCCCACCTACGAATACAATGGCTAAACCTTGGGCAAGGCATTCGTATGGATCACCGAGTTTTGGTGAGTCTTTCAATTGGAAAGAATTATCAAGATTCATTATGGTGTGATATAGTTCCCATGGATACTTGTCATGTTTTGTTGGGAAGGCCATGGTTATATGATGACATGTAATACATGATGGGAGGGCTGACACTTACGCTCTCACCATCAACGAAAGAGGATCACTTTGGAACCTCTTGATCCACCATCTCGGCAAAGGAGGAGAAGCGTCATATTGTGTCAATCATGAAAATGGAGAATCAAGGGCATGAAGAGTATAAGGATCCTATTCTTACATTTGGAGAAGAAGAAAGCGGATCAGTATCCACCACCTTTTGAATCTTCTATGAAGCATATCTTCCATGGCATCAGGGCTATCTACTTGGATCACTTGGTTGAAAGGCCAAGAATTCGAAAGGAGGAAATAGCCCAAGTCATCAAGGTACATTGTTTCATACTAAATGACAAGGGTAAAGTGGTAAGAATAAATGAAGCAGCGTGAGCGACCAGCGTTCGCGATGCATAATGGGACGAGGATGATCTCATTACACAATATCTAAGGATCTTTAAAAGCGAAGATAGGAATCTCCCTCAAAGTTCGAAAGAACGAAAATGGAATAGAAATGGATGAAAAGGATGGAAAGAACTATGAAAGATGATTACGAATGGATGGAAATAATGAACAAATGAATGACGAATGATGAATGACGATGAGCGAATGGCGTTTGATGAAGCTTGGGCGTGATGATGAAGAACAAATGCTTCTTGTTGAATGCTTGATGAATTCTTGTTGAATTCTTGATGAATAACACGAAATGGATGATAAATGGATGAATGAGCGTTGGATAGATGATGGCTTTTGAAGACTCTTGGAAGGATATAGCCACACCACCTTCAAGAGACCTTGATTCCTTCCTTTCACCTTCAGGATGCCACCTTGAATAGAAGAAGGATAACCGAAACTCCCTCAAGAGAAAGCGAAAACTAGCACAAAGCTAGAGAAAACAACACCATGTGTTTACTTTGTATTTGATATATTGAATGAATGAGATTACAAGAGGCCTAAGGGGTATTTATAGTAATCCTAGCCCTCCTAAACGTGCACAAATCAAGAAATAGGCCCCTTGAGGCTTACATCATCTATTCTAATGATTACATCATAAAGAAAGCAATGAACTAAACTAGATTTCAAATGATGATAACTCCTTGGATTCTCATCCAAACTTAAAGATTCTTGAACCATATGAAAGCTCTTGGAATGTAGAATAATCCTCTCTAGGATGACTTCTATGATAGCTTCACGGTCCTTGAATTAAGGAGCAAAGTATCGACCACATGAGTTGATCCCTTCAGTAGAGATATATGAGAGACTTGAGCTCTTCTTCCTTCTAGGTGAGTATTAGATGTCTCCATGGTTGACCTTGATGCATAAGGCAATCAATTATGCATCATACACCCACGGTTGAAAAAGTTTGCCCTAAAACTTTGGAAAAATCAACTCTCACTTGCCTTCTTCACAAAGACTTTCTTCTTGAAAGCTTTGAAGTCATTATAGATTCCTTTGATGAACTTCTTAAACTTTCTTAGATGATTTCGAACACCATAAGACTTGGACTTGCATTTCTTCACAGTGAGCGTGGGTTGTTCACGTTGCTTCTCCTCCCAAGTCTATTCTTACCACTTTACCCTTGTCATTTAGCATGAAACAATGTACCTTGATGACTTGGGCTATTTCATCCTTCGAATTCGGCCTTTCAACCAAGTGATCTAAGTAGATAGCTCTTGGATGCTCATGGAAGATATGCTTCATAGGAAGATGCAAAATGTGATGGCTACTTGGATCGTTTCATTCTTCTCGAAATGTATAAGAATAGGATCCTTATATTCTTTATTCCTCGATACTCCTTTTTGATCGACACAAGATGGCTTTCTTCCTTCTTAGGCCGTGTGGTATAAGATGGAAGTAGAGATACATCGAGGCATGATATTCCTATCAAGCAACTTTGGTCCTTCCAACAAAGTATGACAAGAATCCATAGAAGTAGTTTGATATAATGAATCTTTGCAAATTTTGTAAGCAAAGACTTACTAAACTTCTTGGATTGAAATGAATGAACTTGTCATGGCTTAACCCTTGCGTAAGGACAACAATATTTCCATAGGAGGCACAACTTTCCTTTTCTTGGTTCAGCGACATACTTCTCCTTTGTTGGTATAATGAGAGTTCTTGCACTCTCTTTGTGGATGTTCATACGCCACACTTGCTTCTTTTGTCACAAGCCATTTTCCATATGCTCCTCTTCTACCTTTTCTTCCTCTTTATTTTCCTCCTCATATCGTCAATCCCAATTTCTTCTTCTTTCATGTATCGCTAACTTCCTCTTCCTTTTCCTCTTGAATGGTTTGTTATCATGTGTTTGGTACTCAACCAAAGACACATCTTTCTTCTTGTTAGGACACTCCAAATCAATGTGACCTAAACTTTGGCAATGACAACATCTCCTTTGTCTTTCAACATCGAGAGCTAAGGAACTTAACTCTTCCAAGTTTGTGAGAAGATGATTTACAACAACACGGCGAATGTAATCATTAAGACCTAGAAAGTAGTATACCAAAATGTGTGGATCGTCCTCCTTAAGACCATTCTTCCATAGTTGCCACTTGAACTCTATTGTATATTCAAGTACATCCATACTCCTTGCTTAATTCCTTGAAGATTGTTGATGGAGTCACCTTTAGTAGGATGGCAAGAAATCTTCTTGAACTTTCTTCCCATTCTTTTCGTTGGAATGTTTACTCCGTGCATAAGGTGCTTCATATTCAACCTTAGAAGAGTGAACCACACGTGATTTTGTGCTTCTTGACCTCTTTGGAAGAATCCGCATTCTTCCATTTGCTTAGCAAGATCATCGATTTGTTGCTTCAAACATTGTAGCTCATGTTGGGAATTCTTCTTTGGACCTTTTGCAATCCATTAGAACCAATCTTGATTCAAAGATCACAAGAAACTCATGGTAGGATGGTTAGCATAGAAGGGACGTGAGGGGAAATTGGTTGGATTTGTGTTTGGGCTCGCGGGTTCTTTGTGGAGTTTAGGGTTCTTTATGAGTTCTTGATGGGTTCTTGATGAGTTCTTGGAAGAACTAATGGATGGCGTGTGACGGAGAGATGGTAGGAGCGTTTTTGTGATGGAAAGTTTTGTAGAAAGATGGTTGAGAACTAAGAGAATCAAACTCCTAAGCTCGATGCAAATTTGATGCATAATGGGACGAGGATGATCTCATTACACAATATCTAAGGATCTTTAAAAGAAGATAGGAATCTCCCTTCTCGAAGTTCAAAGAACCAAAATGGAATAGAAATGGATGAAAAAGGATGGAAAGAACTATGAAGATGATTACGAATGGATGGAAATAATGAACAAATGGACAAGCGAATGATGAATGACGATGAGCGAATGGCGTTTGATGAAGCTTGGACGTGATGATGAAGAACAAATGCTTCTTGTTGAATGCTTGATGAATTCTTGTTGAATTCTTGATGAATAACACGAAATGGATGATAAATGGATGAATGAGCGTTGGATAGATGATGGCTTTTGAAGACTCTTGGAAGGATATAGCCACACCACCTTAGAGACCTTGAATTCCTTCCTTTCACCTTCAAGGATGCCACCCTTGAATAGAAGAAAGCGATAACTTGAAACTCCCTCAAGAGAAAGCGAAAACTAGCACAAAAGCTAGAGAAAACAACACCATGTGTTTACTTTGTATTTGATATATTGAATGAATGAGATTACAAGAGGCCTAAGGGGTATTTATAGTAATCCTAGCCCTCCCTAAACGTGCACAAATCAAGAAATAGGCCCCTTGAGGCTTACATCATCTATTCTAATGATTACATCATAAAGAAAGCAATGAACTAAACTAGATTTCAAATGATGATAACTCCTTGGATTCTCATCCAAACTTAAAGATTCTTGAACCATATGAAAGCTCTTGGAATGTAGAATAATCCTCTCTAGGATGACTTCTATGATAGCTTCATGGTCCTTGAATTAAGGAGCAAAAGTATACGACCACATGAGTTGATCCCTTCAGTAGAGATATATGAGAGACTTGAGCTCTTCTTCCTTCTAGGTGAGTATTAGATGTCTCCATGGTTGACCTTGATGCATAAGGCCATCAATTATGCATCATTCACGGTGGAGAAATGCAAGTTCAAGTCTTATGGCGTGCGAGGAAGAAAGTTTAAGAAGTTCATCAAAGGGATCTACGATGACTTCAAAGCTTTCAAGAAGAAAGTCTTTGTAAAAAAGGCAAGTAAGGGTTGGTTTTCCAAGTTTGAGGACAAACTTTTTCAACCGGGGGTGTATGATGCATAATTGATGGCCTTATGCATCAAGGTCAACCATGGAGACATCTAATACTCACCTAGAAGGTAGAAGAGTTCAAGTCTCTCTTTTATCTCTCTACTTGGAAGGGATCAACTCATGCGGACGTATACTTTTGCTCCTTAATTCAAGGACCGTGAAGCTATCATAGAAGTCATCCTAGAAGGGATTATTCTACATTCAAGAGCTTTCATATGGTTCAAGAATCTTTGAATTTGGATGAGAATCCAAGGAGTTATTCATATTTGTAATATAGTTTAGTATATTGTTTTCTTTATGATGTAAGCATTAGGATGAATGATGTAAGCCCTTAAGGGGTCTTTTCTTGAAGCTAGGTGACGCCTAAGGGGTGGGTTGTAGCTATAAATACCCTCCTAGGTGCTTGTAATTCATTCAATTCATTCAAGTCATTCACATTGAATTTTCAAACACATGTTGTGTTCTTTCTAGCATTTGTGCTGGCGTTTCGTCTCTCTTTTGTGGGATTGAAATATCCCCTTCTTCTAGCTAAGTGGCAACCTTAGTGGTGAAAGGAAGGAATTGAGTATTCTTGGAGGTGGTGAATCTGTATCCTTCAAAGAATCTTGAAAAGCCATCAACTATCCATCTACCAATCGTCCATTATCATCCATTTTAGTGCTTCATCAAGAATTCATCAAGCATTCATCGAAAGCGTGAGTTCTTCAACATTCACGTCCAAGCATTCATTCGTCATCATCATTCATCATTCAACATTCGTCCATTCGTTCACTCATTCATTCATCATTCATTTGTTCATTGTTTCCATCTATTTGGTAACCATCTTTCATAGTTCCTTCCATCCTTTTTCATCCATTTCTATGCCATTTTTGGTTCTTTGGAACTTTGAGAAAGAGGATTCTTATCTTCGCTTTTAAAGATCCTTAGATTTTGTGTAATGAGATTGTTCCTTGGTCTCATTATGCATCACAACTCCTCCTTTGCACCATCCAAGATTGCTCCCTCTTGGATTAGAAGAGAAGATTTGATTCGAAAACCCCTCAAGGTATTCGATCAATCTAGCTAAAACTAGAGAGAAAACTAAAGCATAGCAACTTTAGAGAGATTTGTGTTTATTTTCAATATGAATGAGATGTGTTTTACAAAGGTCCTAAGGGGTATTTATAGTAGACTCCTCCCTTTAGCGTCACCTCCCACAAGAAAAGGCCCTTAAGGGCTTACATCATCCTACTCACATATTACATCACTTTAAAGAAAATACAATATCTCCTAAAATACAACTCCAATACTAAAGATTCAAAAGCCAAAATGTACATAAAGAATAGCTCTATCATATGGCTGAATGAGAACTTCAAGACTCTTGAGATAAGGAGCTCAAAAATCTCTTAGTGTAGGAGATACCCGTGATGTCATGTGAGAAACCACTTGAAATGAGTTGTAGGAGGTTTGTGATGTCTTTAAGAGCTTCCTCTTGATGTATAGAAGTATGATATGCATCATTCACCCCTTCTTGAGAAAAGTTTGCCCTCAAACTTGGAATCTCTTCTCCTTCTTGTTAAGAAGGTTTGAGATCACTTACATTGAAAGTACAACTTCCCTCATAACCATCATCTAGCTTCAACTTGTAAGCATTATCTCCGATCTTCTCAATGACCTCAAAAGGACCATCACTTCTTGGTTTCAATTTCCCTTTTCTTCTATTTGGAAACCTTTCTTTCTTGAGGTGAATCCATACCAAGTCTCCAGGTTTGAAAATAACTTTCTTTCTCTTTTGATTGACCTTCTTGACCCTTTGAGTATACCTCATGATCTTTTCACGAACTTCCTCATGTAACTTCTTAATCTCCTCCACTCTCTTATTAGCTTCAAAACTGAACTTAGTTGATGTAGATATAGGAGATAAATCCATGGGCTTGAGAGGGTTCTTACCATACACAACGAATGGAGATAACTTTGTAGCTCGATTTGGGCTCGATTATAAGCAAATTCAGCATGACTTAGCAAAGTATCCCAACTTTTCTTATCCTTGTTCACCAAAGCTCGTAATAAAGCTCCCAGTGCGGTTGACAACTTGGTTTGTCCATCAGTTTAGGGATGACATGCCGTGCTAAATTTGAGCTTGTACCCATCTTCTTCCAAGAGTAACCCAAAAGTGACTTAGAAACTTAGAGTCTCTATCACTCACCATAGTCTTGGGTATACCATGCAACTTAACAATCTCATCAAAGTATAAAGTAGCAACTCTCGTAGCATCATATGTAGTATTGCAAGGTACAAAATGTGCCATCTTTGAAAATCGATCTACAACCACCATAATAGAATCTTTACCTCTTTGAGTTCGAGGTAGACCCACAACGAAGTCTAAACTCACATCTTCCCAAGGATGATATGGGATAGGTAGAGGTGTATATAAGCCTTGTGGTAACACATGTGACTTGGCAAGGTTGCACGTACCACATCTCTTCACAATATGCTCAACATCTTTCACCATAGTAGGCCAAAAGTAATAGTCTCTCAACATCAAATAAGTCTTCTCTATACCAAAATGACCCGCCAAAGCACCTCCATGGACCTCTTGAATCAACAATTCACGCAAGTCTTTGGTATACATAATTGATTCCCTTTGAATAAGAAACCATCTTCAATATGAAACATTTCATGGGGATGCTTCTTTGCCAACTCATATACTTCTTTGAAATCTTGATCATCTTGATACAAATCCTTAATATGCTCAAATCCAGCAATATTAGAATCAAGAATATATGTAAGTACCTTCTTGAAAGAGCATCGGCACCCTTATTCAAGTGCCCGGCTTTGTGCTTGATCACGAATTGAAAGGCTTGCATAAATTCAACCCATTTGGCATGGCGTGGGTTAAGCTTGTGTTGGCCTTGGATGAATTTGAGAGCTTCATGATCACTATGAAGAATGAACTCTCCACTTAGCAAATAGTGTCTCCAATGCTCAAGAGCTCTTATAATGGCATAGAACTCTTTATCATATGTACTATACTTCCTCTTTGCCTCGTTCAACTTCTCACTAAAAGAAGCAATTGGCCTTCCCTCTTGTGTAAGGACGGCACCAATGCCAACTCCACTAGCATCCACTTCTACTTCAAATACTTTGTCAAAACATGGCAAGACAAGAAGAGGTGCGTTACACAACTTTTCTTTGATGCTTTCAAACGCCAATTGAGCGCTTCTACTCCAAGAATACTCCTTTTGCTTCAACAACTCGGTCATAGGAGCCATAATAGTAGAGAAATTCTTGATAAATCTTCTATAGAAAGAAGCTAAACCATGAAATGATCGTACCTCATGTATACTCGTTGGTGTCGGCCATTCTTGGATAGCTTTGATCTTTTCTTGGTCGACGTGGATTCCATCTTTGGAGAGCACATATCCAAGGAAGACGACCTTGGGTTAGAAGAAAGAGCACTTCTCCAAGTTGGCGTAGAGCTTTTCTTTCTCCAAGATATACAAAACTAGCTCTATATGCTTTACATGATCATTCTCACTTCTACTATATACAAGTATGTCATCAAAGTATACAACAACACACTTTCCAATCAAAGGTTTCAATACATGATTCATTAACCTCATGAAAGTAGAAGGAGCATTTGTTAGACCAAAAGGCATCACTAACCATTCATATAAGCCTTCTTTGGTTTTGAAAGCCGTTTTCCATTCATCTCCTTCACATATGTGAATTTGATGATATCCACTCTTCAAATCAATCTTTGAAAACACAACACTTCCATATAGTTCATCAGAAGATCCTCCAAGCGTGGAATGGGAAAGCGATATTTGATGGTGATTTTGTTGATGGACCTACAATCCATGCACATCGTTGGGTACCATCTTTCTTTGGAACTAGTAACAGGAGCAGCACATGGGCTCATACTTGGACGAATCAAACCCTTTTGGAGTAGCTCATCTACTTGCTTTTGAACTTCTTGAGACTCTTTGGGGTTCATTCGGTATATCTTGCTTGTTGGGTAATGTAGCTCCCGGAATTAGATCAATCTTATGCTCGATATCCCTCCTTGGTGGCAAGCTAGTGGGCATGTCTTTTGGAAACAAATGACCAAATCTCCTCATCAAGGGGGCAAGCCGTGGGTGTTCAATAGTTGGGGAAGCTTGTTCCTCTTGCAAATTCGCCAATATCAACTCCTTTTGCTCATGAAACTCATGTTGATCCGCTTTTAGCAAAGAAACAATATTGGACTCCTTTTCTTGCTCCTTTTGTTGGGGTGGCCGAATAATAGAAGAAGGTGGCAATGGGGCCAATGTGATCTTCTTCTTGTTGATGGTGAAGGAATAAGTGTTCATTCTCCCATCATGTGTGACGTACCTATCAAAAAGCCAAGGTCTCCCAAGCAAAATATGACAAGCATCCATTGGTACTACATCACACCATATTTGATCTTTATAACTCTTCCCAATGGATAAAGATATAAGCACACGTTTATCAATCTTTATACCCTTCCCATGACTCAACCATTGTATATTGTAAGGAGAGGGATGAGAACTTACTTCGACTTCAATTTTCAACCATTATAGTAGAAGCGCATTAGTACAACTACCACCATCAATAATGAGTGAACATACCTTCCCTTGAACCGTACATCTAGTATGGAAGATAGTTTCACGTTGCTCCGATTCGTTTGGTGTAGAAGCCAGCAATGCCCTTCTCAACACAAGTAATTCTCCATCATCCGCTTCTTCTACATTTTCCTCTTCACAAACGTCATCCTCCTCAAGTTGCTCTTCTTCATACTCACTTTCATGGCAACTTGGTTCAACATATAAAGCACTTTGATATTCAACAAGAGAAACTACACGTTTGTTAGGACATTCGGATGCAATATGACCCAACCCTTGGCACCTAAAACATCTTCTTGGAGGCAATGTCCTTGATTCTTGGACGTGGGGTTTAGATGGGGGATTTTGTGGCTGATTTTGTGAGGTTTTGCCGTAGGGTTTTTGGGAGGTTGGGGGCTGATTTTGTGGAGTTTTGTATTGTGTTTGGCTTGGTGGACGTGTGGTATAAGGTTTGGATTGTGTAGGGTACGTTCTCATGGTATCTTTTCCCCTTTCTTTCCTTTGCCTTTCTACTTTCAAGGCCAAAGTACTTAATTCATCCAATGATTGATAAGAATGTAACTCAACAACATTACGTACCAATCATTTAAACCAATTAGAAAGCGTGCAAAACTTGTGGCTCATTCTCCTTCAAATCACAACGCCAAAGGAGATGTTCAAACTCTTTAGTATACTCTTCCACCGATTTGGTCCCTTGAACTAGCTTTTGAAGCTTGACATAGTTGTCTTGGACGTATGATTGGGGAAGAAATTTGCCTTGCAATTTGGACTTCATCTTTTCCCAAGAACGAATCTTGTCTTTCCCTTTTGCTTGTCGCTTCTTTTGAAGGTTAGTCCACCAAATGCTAGCATGCTTTCTCAACTTCAAGGCTACATACTTCACTTTTAGCTCATCATTAACTTCTTTCAAATCAAACATACGTTCAACCGTTTGAATCCAATCAAGAAATACCTCTGGATCTAAACTACCATCAAATTCAGGTATTTCAACTTTAAAATCAAAACGTTCACCCCTTCTTGAAAGTGAACTAGACGTACCATATGAAGCACCTTCATCAACATTTAAAGACTCCTTTTGCAAAGCACGATTTAAATCCATATAAGTCTTGATTGTTTTGCAACATATCAATACGCATCCTCATAGCTTCAACATCTTTAGGTGAATTGGTTTGAGACTCATCCATTTTGATTCAATCTTGATGTCAATTATTAGAACTCACGTAGGTAAGGGACGGATTTGGGTTGGTTTGTGTTTGGTTTTAGGGTTCTTTGTGGAGCTAGGGGTTCTTTATGAATTCTTGATGAATTCTTGATGGGTTCTTTATGAGTTCTTGGAACAACTCTAGGGTGGCGTGACAAATGGAACGAAAACAAGGTGTAAAAACATGCAAGAAAACAATCCATCATACACGAAATGAAAGAAAACGATCGTTCACAAGATAGAACTTGTGATTGTTGAAACCTCAAAAACGAATGGAACGAATGGAATATGAATGAAAGGAACGAATTATGGAAGGCTCAAACGAGAGTTCTAATGATTAGACATGCATGACAATCAAGAGAATTCAAAAGACTAAAGCCAAAAACGTACCAATTCAAAAAGAACCAAACGCTTGAATGAAGAACAACATAGAATGGCAATGGAAACCTCCTTGATTGATATAGTCACACCACAATCAACTCGATTCCCAACTCCTCCTTTGCACCATCCAAGATTGCTCCCTCTTGGATTAGAAGAGAAGATTTGATTCGAAAACCCCTCAAGGTATTCGATCAATCTAGCTAAAACTAGAGAGAAAACTAAAGCATAGCAACTTTAGAGAGATTTGTGTTTATTTTCAATATGAATGAGATGTGTTTTACAAAGGACCTAAGGGGGGTATTTATAGTAGACTCCCTCCCTTTAGGCGTCACCTCCCACCAAGAAAAGGCCCCTTAAGGGCTTACATCATCCTACTCACATATTACATCACTTTAAAGAAAATACAATATCTCCTAAAATACAACTCCAATACTAAAGATTCAAAAGCCAAAATGTACATAAAGAATAGCTCTATCATATGGCTGAATGAGAACTTCAAGACTCTTGAGATAAGGAACTCAAAAATCTCTTAGTGTAGGAGATACCCGTGATGTCATGTGAGAAACCACTTGAAATGAGTTGTAGGAGGTTTGTGATGTCTTTAAGAGCTTCCTCTTGATGTATAGAAGTATGATATGCATCATTCCACGGGGTCTCTTCTTTATCGTCGACCATTGGTACATCGTTGGCGGCGTCATTGACGGCGAAACGACTTTGTCGCGATGTCGTAGATAGTGTTGGACATTTGTCGCGATGTCGTCGACAACTGTCGCTAAATCAGGTCACGGTCGTTGGTATCGTCGACAAACCATTGTATCGTTAATGGCGTCATTGGCCGAAGACACTATCATTGTTCTTGAAGACAATGTCGCTGACACCGTCGCGGTGTCGTCGACAATGTCATTGGCTATAACGACAACTATCGGCCTTGTCGCGATGTCGTCGACACTATCATTGGTTGTCATCATTGCGTCATCATTCGCCAAGCGACACGATCCTTGGTATCATCGGCGAAGTCAGCGGCCGACGACACTGTCCTCGACACTGTCGCTGGCTGTCGTCGACACTGTCGCTGGCTGTCGTCGACACCGTCGCAGTGTCGTCGACAATGTCGCTGGCTGCCGACGACACTGTCGCTGACACTGTCGCAGTGTCGTCGACACTATTGCTGGCTGTCGTCGACGGGGTTCTTTGTTGTCGTCGGCCAGGGTCAGTCTGAAGCGACATTGTCGCATTTGCCGTCGATAAGTCATTGGTGCCGGCGACCTGTCGTGATCGTCGTAGTGTTGTCGACAATGTTACTAGCTGCTGACGACCATGTCGCTGACACTATCGCAGTGTCATCGACACTATCATCGGCCAGCTATCGTCGGGCGTTCTTTGCTGCCAGCGACACGATCGCTCGCGCGATCGCGATGTCGTCGACCTCATCGCATTATGCGTCGGCGGGGTCACTGGTATCGTCGACATGTTCCCGGTATCGTTGTGGCGTCATTGTTCTTGGCGACAATGTCGGCCGCTATCGCGATGTCGTCGACAACTGTTGCTTCTTGTTGTCGGCGGCGTCATTTGCCAACGACCGCGATCGTTGACTGCTATCGCGATGTCGTCGTCATTATCACTGGCTGCTAAAGACACAGTCGCTAACACTATCGCAGTGTCGTCGACACTATTCTTGGTATCGTCGCGGGTTATTTGGATGCGACGACATTATCGATGACACTTTCGCACTGTTGTCGACAATGTCACTAGCTAAACGACAACATCGTGACACTATCGCGATGTCATCGACCTTTGTCATTGGATGTCGTCGACGACAACGCTGGTTGCCAACGACACTATCGCTGACACTATCGCAGCGTCGTCGACTGTCATTGCATTATGCGTCGGCCAGTCATTGGTGTCTGTTGCTGAAGCGACCATCGTTAACACTGTCGTAGTGTCGTCGACACTATCGCTAGTTGTCGTCGACGGCGTCGCTGGCTGCCGTCGACACCATCAACGACCTGATCATATCCGTGATCGCGATGATCGTAAATCGTCGCGTCATTATCATTGGCGCGTGCGTCCACTGTCACTAACACTATCGCGATGTTATCATGGTCGCATTGAGCTGCCGACGACACTATCGCTGACACTATCGCATGATGCATAATTGATGGCCTTATGCATCAAGGTCAACCATGGAGACATCTAATACTCACCTAGAAGAAGAAGAGCTCAAGTCTCTCATATATCTCTCTACTTGGAAGGGATCAACTCATATGGTCGTATACTTTTGCTCCTTAATTCAAGGACCATGAAGCTATCATAGAAGTCATCCTAGAGAGGATTAATCTACATTCCAAGAGCTTTCATATGGTTCAAGAATCTTTAAGTTTGGATGAGAATCCAAGGAGTTATTCATATTTGTAATATAGTTTAGTACATTGTTTTCTTGATGATGTAATCATTAGAGTAGATGATGAAAGCCCTAAGTGGCCCATTTCTTGTCTTGTACACGCCATAAGGGAGGGCTTGTAACTATAAATACCCCCCTTAGGTTGCTTTGTAATTCATTCACATTGAATTTTTAGATATCAAACACATGGTGTGTTCATTCTAGCTTTCATGCTAGGTTCTTTTCGTTTCTCTCTTGTGGGATTCGAATCATCCCCTTCTTCTAGCTAAGGTTGGCATCCTTAGTGGTGAAAGGAAGGAATTGAAGGTCTCTTGAAGGTGGTGTGGCTATATCCTTCCAAGAGTCTTCAAAAGCCATCATCTATCCATCGTTCAATCATTCATTTATCATCCATCTCACGTTATTCTTCAAGAATTCAACAAGAATTCATCAAGCATTCAACAAGAAGCATTCGTTCTTCATCAACACGTCCAAGCTTCAACAAACGTGCATCCATTCAAACGCTTCATTCGTTCATCATTCATCATTCGTTTAACCATTCGTTCATCATTTCCATTCGTTGGGTAATCATCTTTCATAGTTCTTTCCATCCTTTTTCATCCATTTCTATTCCATTTTTGGTTCTTTGGAACTTTGAGAAGGGAGATTCCTATCTTCGTTTTTAAAGATCCTTAGATATTGTGTAATGAGATCATCCCTTGGTCTCATTATGCATCATCGCAGTATCGTCGACAACATCATCGGCTGTAGTCGGCCGGCAGCGCTGTTGCCAATGATCTTATCGTGACACTATCGCGATGTCGTTGACACTTGCATTAAGCTGTCGTCGGCGGTCATTGGTCGGCGTCGTCGCGACCTCTGTCATTGACACCGTCGCAGTGTCGTCGACGAGGTCGCTGCCTGCCGACGACACTATTGCTGACACTGTCGCAGTGTCGTCGACACTGTCGTTGGCTGTCATCGACGGCGTCGCTGGCTACCGACGACACCATCATTGATGCATATCATACTTCTATACATCAAGAGGAAGCTCTTAAAGACATCACAAACCTCCTCTGACTCATTTCAGTGGTTTCTCACATGACATCACGGGTATCTCCTACACTAAGAGATTTTTGAGCTCCTTATCTCAAGAGTCTTGAAGTTCTCATTCAGCCATATGATAGAGCTATTCTTTATGTACATTTTGGCTTTTGAATCTTTAGTATTGGAGTTGTATTTTAGGAGATATTGTATTTTCTTTAAAGTGATGTAATATGTGAGTAGGATGATGTAAGCCCTTAAGGGGCCTTTTCTTGTCGGAGGTGACGCCTAAAGGGAGGGAGTCTACTATAAATACCCCCCTTAGGTCCTTTGTAAAACACATCTCATTCATATTGAAAATAAACACAAATCTCTCTAAAGTTGCTATGCTTTAGTTTTCTCTCTAGTTTTAGCTAGATTGATCGAATACCTTGAGGGGTTTTCGAATCAAATCTTCTCTTCTAATCCAAGAGGGAGCAATCTTGAATGGTGCAAAGGAGGAGTTGGGAATCGAGTTGATTGTGGTGTGACTATATCATTCAAGGAGGTTTCCATTGCCATTCTATCTTGTTCTACATCAAGCGTTTGGTTTGTTTTTGGCTTTAGTCTTTTGAATTCTCTTGATTGTCATGCATGCTTAATCAATAGAACTCTCGTTTGAGCCTTCCATAATTCGTTCCTTTCATTCGTTTCATTCGTTTTTGAGGTTTCAACAATCACAAGTTCTATCTTGTGAACGATCGTTTTCTTTCATTTTGTGTATGATGGATTAGTTTTGATTCATTATGCATCAAAAGTGGTATCAGAGCTTAGTTTGTTGATACCTCTCGTTTTCTTGCATGTTTTTACACCTTGTTTTCGTTCCATTTGTCACGCCACCCTAGAGTTCTTCCAAGAACTCATAAAGAACCCATCAAGAATTCATCAAGAATTCATAAAGAACCCCAAGCTCCACAAAGAACCCTAAAACCAAACACAAACCTACCCAAATCCGTCCCTTACCTACGTGAGTTCTAATAATTGACATCAAGATTGAATCAAAATGGATGAGTCTCAAACCAATTCACCTAAAGATGTCGAAGCTATGAGGATGCGTATTGATATGTTGCAAAAACAATTGAAGACTTATATGGATTTAAATCGTGCTTTGCAAAAGGAGTCTTTAAATGTTGATGAAGGTGCTTCATATGGTACGTCTAGTTCACTTTCAAGAAGGGGTGAACGTTTTGATTTTAAAGTTGAAATACCTGAATTTGATGGTAGTTTAGATCCGGAGGTATTTCTTGATTGGATTCAAACGGTTGAACGTGTGTTTGATTTGAAAGAAGTTAATGATGAGCTAAAAGTGAAGTATGTAGCCTTGAAGTTGAGAAAGCATGCTAGCATTTGGTGGACTAACCTTCAAAAGAAGCGACAAGCAAAAGGGAAAGACAAGATTCGTTCTTGGGAAAAGATGAAGTCCAAATTGCAAGGCAAATTTCTTCCCCAATCATACGTCCAAGACAACTATGTCAAGCTTCAAAAGCTAGTTCAAGGGACCAAATCGGTGGAAGAGTATACTAAAGAGTTTGAACATCTCCTTTGGCGTTGTGATTTGAAGGAGAATGAGGCACAAGTTTTGGTACGTTTTCTAATTGGTTTAAATGATTGGGTACGTAATGTTGTTGAGTTACATTCTTATCAATCATTGGATGAATTAAGTACTTTGGCCTTGAAAGTAGAAAGGCAAAGGAAAGAAAGGGGAAAAGATACCATGAGAACGTACCCTACACAATCCAAACCTTATACCACACGTCCACCAAGCCAAACACAATACAAAACTCCACAAAATCAGCTGACCTCCCAAAACCCTACGGCAAAACCCCACAAGATCAGCCACAAAATCCCCAATCTAAACCCCACGTCCAAGAATCAAGGACATTGCCTCCAAGAAGATGTTTTAGGTGCCAAGGGTTGGGTCATATTGCATCCGAATGTTCTAACAAACGTGTAGTTTCTCTTGTTGAATATCAAAGTGCTTTATATGTTGAACCAAGTTGCCATGAAAGTGAGTATGAAGAAGAGCAACTTGAGGAGGATGACGTTTGTGAAGAGGAAAATGTAGAAGAAGCGGATGATGGAGAATTACTTATGTTGAGAAGGGCATTAAGCGTGGCTTCTACACCAAACGAATTGGAGCAACGTGAAACTATCTTCCATACTAGATGTACGGTTCAAGGGAAGGTATGTTCACTCATTATTGATGGTGGTAGTTGTACTAATGCGGCTTCTACTATAATGGTTGAAAAATTGAAGTTGGAAGTAAGTTCTCATCCCTCTCCTTACAATATACAATGGTTGAGTCATGGGAAGGGTATAAAGATTGATAAACGTGTGCTTATATCTTTATCCATTGGGAAGAGTTATAAAGATCAAATATGGTGTGATGTAGTACCAATGGATGCTTGTCATATTTTGCTTGGGAGACTGATGTATATAGCTATGCATAATGGGACCAAGGGATGATCTCATTACACACAATCTAAGGATCTTTAAAAACGAAGATAGGAATCTCCCTTCTCAAAGTTCCAAAGAACCAAAAATGGAATGGAAATGGATGAAAAAGATGGAAAGAACTATGAAAGATGATTTCCAAATGAATGGAAATGATGAACGAATGGATGATGGATGAATGTAGAAATGTTGAAAACGAATGGATTGATGAATCTATCTTATGATTTAGCACTTTAGATGTGTAAATGAAAGATAGAAACAATGAAAATGCAATCGAAAGAATTCATATGAATCAAACGAAACTCACTAGAATGATAGAATGATAATGGCTTTTTGAAGAATCTTGGAGGATACAGCCACACCACCTTCAAGAATGCTTCAAATCCTTCCTATCACCACCAAGGACGCCAATCTTGGATAGAAGAAGGGGATAGTTTCCGTTCTCCTCAAGAGAAAGCGAAGAGACTAGCACAAAGCTAGAGAACAACACATCATGTGTTTGATTTGTATTTGATATGAGATGTAATGAATGAATGAATACAATGGCACCCTAGGGGGTCTATTTATACTACTCTAGGACCCCTTGGACGTGTACTGATGTATATTTGCCTAGCTATATACATCAAGGCCTAGCTAAAAAGACCTCTATCCAGCTAGAAGCTACAAATGTCGCCTTGGGTATCAACAACTACAAGGGTTTATTAGCTCAAGGAAGAAAGCATGAAGGACCTTGATGGTATTCTCGCTTACATGGAGTTACTCACATTTGGAGGACATCAATGAGCATAAATAACTCTCAAGTCCTTATTGAGAAGTCATCTCTCACGTGAAAGGACTCCATCAAGTATAGTTCGATATTTTGCTCTATAACTCTAGATCCATACATCTATTGAGGAAATCATCAAAAGACAGATTGGAGCTCTTTCAATAAGCTTTCCAATGGTTTTTGAATCAATGAAAACGGACAAGTATTGAAGGAGTTATAGCAATTTCTTTCTAGAGTTGTATTTTAGAGTTTATGATGTCATAAATAGGATATATGATGTAATAGTTGATTCTTGGTTTCTTGAACCCTAGGTACACGTCCAAGGGGTCCTAGAGTAGCATAAATAGACCCCCTAGGGTGCCATTGTATTCATTCATTCAAGCTTGTTGATGTAGTCACGTGAACAAGCGCTTCTTGATCCCTTTTGAAGAATCCCAAATTCTTCCATTTGTTTGGTGAGATCATCAACTTGTTGCTCCAAGCGTTGTAATTCACGTTGAGAACTCATGCTAGATCTTTTGTAAGCCATAGAATATGAAAAAGATCACAAGAAACTCATGGGTTTGGGGTTAGCGTGAGGATGAGAGGGGTTGTGTTTGGGTTCATTGTGTTTGGGCTATGGGTTTTTTTGTGGAGCTAATGGTTTTTTATGAATTCTTGATGAGTTCTTGGAAGAACTAATGGATGGCGTATAATGGAGAGATGGTAGGAACGTTTTTGTGATGGAAAGTTTTGTAGAAAGATGGTTCAAGAACTAAGAGAATCAAACTCCTAAGCTCTGATACCAATTTTGATGCATAATGGGACCAAGGGATGATCTCATTACACACAATCTAAGGATCTTTAAAAACGAAGATAGGAATCTCCCTTCTCAAAGTTCCAAAGAACCAAAAATGGAATGGAAATGGATGAAAAAGATGGAAAGAACTATGAAAGATGATTTCCAAATGAATGGAAATGATGAACGAATGGATGATGGATTAATGTAGAAATGTTGAAAACGAATGGATTGATGAAAGAATTCATATGAATCAAACGAAACTCACTAGAATGATAGAATAATGATAATGGCTTTTTGAAGAATCTTGAAGGATACAGCCACACCACCTTCAAGAATGCTTCAAATCCTTCCTATCACCACCAAGGACGCCAATCTTGGATAGAAGAAGGGGATAGTTTAGTTCTCCTCAAGAGAAAGCAGAAGAGACTAGCAAAGCTAGAGAGAACAACACATCATGTGTTTGATTTGTATTTGATATGAGATGTAATGAATGAATGAATACAATGGCACCCTAGGGGGTCTATTTATACTACTCTAGGACCCCTTGGACGTGTACTGATGTATATTTGCCTAGCTATATACATCAAGGCCTAGCTAAAAAGACCTCTATCCAGCTAGAAGCTACAAATGTCGCCTTGGGTATCAACAACTACAAGGGTTTATTAGCTCAAGGAAGAAAGCATGAAGGACCTTGATGGTATTCTCGCTTACATGGAGTTACTCTCACATTTGGAGGACATCAATGAGCATAAATAACTCTCAAGTCCTTATTGAGAAGTCATCTCTCACGGCAGCAAAGGACTCCATCAAGTATAGTTCGATATTTTGCTCTATAACTCTAGATCCATACATCTATTGAGGAAATCATCAAAAGACAGATTGGAGCTCTTTCAATAAGCTTTCCAATGGTTTTTGAATCAATGAAAACGGACAAGTATTGAAGGAGTTATAGCAATTTCTTTCTAGAGTTGTATTTTAGAGTTTATGATGTCATAAATAGGATATATGATGTAATAGTTGATTCTTGGTTTCTTGAACCCTAGGTACACGTCCAAGGGGTCCTAGAGTAGTATAAATAGACCCCCTAGGGTGCCATTGTATTCATTCATTCAAGCTTGTTGATGTAGTCACGTGAACAAGCGCTTCTTGATCCCTTTTGAAGAATCCCAAATTCTTCCATTTGTTTGGTGAGATCATCAACTTGTTGCTCCAAGCGTTGTAATTCACGTTGAGAACTCATGCTAGATCTTTTGTAAGCCATAGAATATGAAAAAAGATCACAAGAAACTCATGGGTTTGGGGTTAGCACGTGGGGATGAGAGGGGGGTTGTGTTTGGGTTCAGATTGTGTTTGGGCTATGGGTTTTTTTGTGGAGCTAATGGTTTTTTATGAATTCTTGATGAGTTCTTGGAAGAACTAATGGATGGCGTATAATGGAGAGATGGTAGGAACGTTTTTGTGATGGAAAGTTTTGTAGAAAGATGGTTCAAGAACTAAGAGAATCAAACTCCTAAGCTCTGATACCAATTTTGATGCATAATGGGACCAAGGGATGATCTCATTACACACAATCTAAGGATCTTTAAAAACGAAGATAGGAATCTCCCTTCTCAAAGTTCCAAAGAACCAAAAATGGAATGGAAATGGATGAAAAAGATGGAAAGAACTATGAAAGATGATTTCCAAATGAATGGAAATGATGAACGAATGGATGATGGATTAATGTAGAAATGTTGAAAACGAATGGATTGATGAAAGAATTCATATGAATCAAACGAAACTCACTAGAATGATAGAATAATGATAATGGCTTTTTGAAGAATCTTGAAGGATACAGCCACACCACCTTCAAGAATGCTTCAAATCCTTCCTATCACCACCAAGGACGCCAATCTTGGATAGAAGAAGGGGATAGTTTCCGTTCTCCCTCAAGAGAAACGAAGAGACTAGCACAAAGCTAGAGAGAACAACACATCATGTGTTTGATTTGTATTTGATATGAGATGTAATGAATGAATGAATACAATGGCACCCTAGGGGGTCTATTTATACTACTCTAGGACCCCTTGGACGTGTACTGATGTATATTTGCCTAGCTATATACATCAAGGCCTAGCTAAAAAGACCTCTATCCAGCTAGAAGCTACAAATGTCGCCTTGGGTATCAACAACTACAAGGGTTTATTAGCTCAAGGAAGAAAGCATGAAGGACCTTGATGGTATTCTAGCTTACATGGAGTTACTCTCACATTTGGAGGACATCAATGAGCATAAATAACTCTCAAGTCCTTATTGAGAAGTCATCTCTCACGGCAGCAAAGGACTCCATCAAGTATAGTTCGATATTTTGCTCTATAACTCTAGATCCATACATCTATTGAGGAAATCATCAAAAGACAGATTGGAGCTCTTTCAATAAGCTTTCCAATGGTTTTTGAATCAATGAAAACGGACAAGTATTGAAGGAGTTATAGCAATTTCTTTCTAGAGTTGTATTTTAGAGTTTATGATGTCATAAATAGGATATATGATGTAATAGTTGATTCTTGGTTTCTTGAACCCTAGGTACACGTCCAAGGGGTCCTAGAGTAGTATAAATAGACCCCCTAGGGTGCCATTGTATTCATTCATTCAAGCTTGTTGATGTAGTCACGTGAACAAGCGCTTCTTGATCCCTTTTGAAGAATCCCAAATTCTTCCATTTGTTTGGTGAGATCATCAACTTGTTGCTCCAAGCGTTGTAATTCACGTTGAGAACTCATGCTAGATCTTTTGTAAGCCATAGAATATGAAAAAAGATCACAAGAAACTCATGGGTTTGGGGTTAGCACGTGGGGATGAGAGGGGGGTTGTGTTTGGGTTCAGATTGTGTTTGGGCTATGGGTTTTTTTGTGGAGCTAATGGTTTTTTATGAATTCTTGATGAGTTCTTGGAAGAACTAATGGATGGCGTGTAATGGAGAGATGGTAGGAACGTTTTTGTGATGGAAAGTTTTGTAGAAAGATGGTTCAAGAACTAAGAGAATCAAACTCCTAAGCTCTGATACCAATTTTGATGCATAATGGGAGCAAGGGATGATCTCATTACACACAATCTAAGGATCTTTAAAAACGAAGATAGGAATCTCCCTTCTCAAAGTTCCAAAGAACCAAAAATGGAATGGAAATGGATGAAAAAGATGGAAAGAACTATGAAAGATGATTTCCAAATGAATGGAAATGATGAACGAATGGATGATGGATGAATGTAGAAATGTTGAAAACGAATGGATTGATGAATCTATCTTATGATTTAGCACTTTAGATGTGTAAATGAAAGATAGAAACAATGAAAATGCAATCGAAAGAATTCATATGAATCAAACGAAACTCACTAGAATGATAGAATAATGATAATGGCTTTTTGAAGAATCTTGGAGGATACAGCCACACCACCTTCAAGAATGCTTCAAATCCTTCCTATCACCACCAAGGACGCCAATCTTGGATAGAAGAAGGGGATAGTTTCCGTTCTCCCTCAAGAGAAACGAAGAGACTAGCACAAAGCTAGAGAGAACAACACATCATGTGTTTGATTTGTATTTGATATGAGATGTAATGAATGAATGAATACAATGGCACCCTAGGGGGTCTATTTATACTACTCTAGGACCCCTTGGACATGTACTGATGTATATTTGCCTAGCTATATACATCAAGGCCTGGCTAAAAGGACCTCTATCCAGCTAGAAGCTACAAATGTCGCCTTGGGTATCAACAACTACAAGGGTTTATTAGCTCAAGGAAGAAAGCATGAAGGACCTTGATGGTATTCTAGCTTACATGGAGTTACTCTCACATTTGGAGGACATCAATGAGCATAAATAACTCTCAAGTCCTTATTGAGAAGTCATCTCTCACGGCAGCAAAGGACTCCATCAAGTATAGTTCGATATTTTGCTCTATAACTCTAGATCCATACATCTATTGAGGAAATCATCAAAAGACAGATTGGAGCTCTTTCAATAAGCTTTCCAATGGTTTTTGAATCAATGAAAACGGACAAGTATAGAAGGAGTTATAGCAATTTCTTTCTAGAGTTGTATTTTAGAGTTTATGATGTCATAAATAGGATATATGATGTAATAGTTGATTCTTGGTTTCTTGAACCCTAGGTACACGTGCAAGGGGTCCTAGAGTAGTATAAATAGACCCCCTAGGGTGCCATTGTATTCATTCATTCAAGCTTGCTAATGATGTAGTCACGTGAACAAGCGCTTCTTGATCCCTTTTGAAGAATCCCAAATTCTTCCATTTGTTTGGTGAGATCATCAACTTGTTGCTCCAAGCGTTGTAATTCACGTTGAGAACTCATGCTAGATCTTTTGTAAGCCATAGAATATGAAAAAAGATCACAAGAAACTCATGGGTTTGGGGTTAGCACGTGGGGATGAGAGGGGGGTTGTGTTTGGGTTCGGATTGTGTTTGGGCTATGGGTTTTTTTGTGGAGCTAATGGTTTTTTATGAATTCTTGATGAGTTCTTGGAAGAACTAATGGATGGCGTGTAATGGAGAGATGGTAGGAACGTTTTTGTGATGGAAAGTTTTGTAGAAAGATGGTTCAAGAACTAAGAGAATCAAACTCCTAAGCTCTGATACCAATTTTGATGCATAATGGGACCAAGGGTGATGCATAATTGATGGCCTTATGCATCATGGTCAACCATGGAGACATCTAATACTCACCTAGAAGGTAGAAGAGTTCAAGTCTCTCTTTTATCTCTCTACTTGGAAGGGATCAACTCATGCGGACGTATACTTTTGCTCCTTAATTCAAGGACCGTGAAGCTATCATAGAAGTCATCCTAGAAGGGATTATTCTACATTCCAAGAGCTTTCATATGGTTCAAGAATCTTTGAATTTGGATGAGAATCCAAGGAGTTATTCATATTTGTAATATAGTTTAGTATATTGTTTTCTTTATGATGTAAGCATTAGGATGGATGATGTAAGCCAATATGGGCTAGAGTCTTGAAGTTGTGCACGCCTAAGGGGAAGGGTTTCTACTATAAATACCCCCTCCTAGGTGCTTGTAATTCATTCAATTCATTCAAGTCATTCACATTGAATTTTTCAAACACATGATGTGTTCTCTCTAGCATTTGTGCTAGGTGTTTTAAATCTCTCTTTGTGGGATTGAAATATCCCCTTCTTCTAGCTAAGGTTGGCATCCTTAGTGGTGAAAGGAAGGAATTGGAGTATTCTTGGAGGTGGTGAATCAGTATCCTTCAAAGAATCTTCAAAAGCCATCAACTATCCATCTACCAATCGTCCATTATCATCCATTTTTAGTGCTTCATCAAGAATTCAACAAGAATTCATCAAGCATTCATCAAGAAACGTGTGATCTTCGTTCTACACGTCCAAGCACTTGTTCGTTATCAACGTTCATCATTTGACATTCGTCCATCCATTGTTCGTTCGTTCATCATTCATTTTGTTCATTGTTTCCAATTGTTTGGTAACTTTCTTTCATAGTTCTTTTTCATCCATTTCTATGCCATTCTTGGTTCTTTGGAACTTTGAGAAAGGAGATTCCTATCTTCGTTTTTAAAGATCCTTAGATTTTGTGTAATGAGATTGTTTCTTGGTCTCATTATGCATCAAATTTGGTATCAGAGCCAAGGAGTTTGAATCTCTTAGTTCTTGAAACAATCTTTTACAATCTTTTCTCTCCCACACAATTCCCATCATACGTTTCCCATCACAAAATTTCATTCATCTCTACATCACACGTCCCCCTTGATAGTTCTTCCAAGAACTCATCAAGAACCCATCAAGATCTCATAAAGAGCCCCAAGCTCCACAAAGAACCCAAAAACCAAACACAAACCTACCCAAATCCGTCCCATACCCACGTCCCATCCGTGCTAACCTTCCTTCCATGAGTTTCTTGTGATCTTTGTGAATCAAGATAGGTTCTAATGGCGAGTGCAAGCTCTCCTACAAAGTCCTCTCCATCGTCCCCAGAAGATGTTGAGAAGATGAAACAAAGAATCAAGTATCTCAACAAACAAGTAGCATACTACATGCGCCTTCAAGAAAGGGAGAATCTTGAGGAAGTATCAAGTAAATCATCAAGTGGAGAAGGAGAAGAGGACGTTCTAAGAAAGAGGCATGGACGTCCAAAGGAGGAAAGGTTCGACTTCAAAGTGGAGATCCCCGAATTTGTTGGTGATCTTGATCCGGAAGTTTACTTGGATTGGATACAAACCGTGGAAAGGGTCTTTGATCTCAAAGATGTGGAAGACGATAAGAAGGTCAAGTATGTTGCCCTAAAGCTTCGAAAACATGCAAGCATTTGGTGGACAAACTTGCAAAAGACGCAAGCAAAGGAAAGATAAGGTGCGTACATGGGATAAGATGAAAAGAAAGCTCCAAGAAAAGTTCCTACCATCTAGCTACCTACGTGACAACTACTACAAATTGCAAAGATTGGTCCAAGGAGGAAGAAGCGTGGAGGAGTACACAAAGGAATTTGAGCATCTACTTTGGAGGTGTGATCTAAAGGAGGACGAGCCACAAACTTTGGTACGTTATCTTTTTGGTCTTAATGATGGGATTAGGCACGTTGTGGAATTACAACCATACAAAACTTTGGATGAATTGAGCTCCTTGTCCCTTAAAGTTGAAAAACAAAGGAGAAATAAGGGGAAAGAAGTCTCAAGCCAATACCAAACTCCACAAAAAACGCCCCACCCTACGTCCCATCCAAACCCTCCACCATCCACGAAACACATTCCCACAAAAACTCCACAAAATCAGCCCCCATCCATCCCTAAACATCACGACCAAGTGACCAAACCCATAGCATCAAGAAGGTGTTTTCGATGCCAAGGGTTGGGACATTATGCCAGTGTCCAAACAAGCGAGTAGTGTCTTTGGTGGAATACCAAAGTGCTTTATATGTAGAGCCGGAGTATGAGGAAGAAGAGGAAGTTGGGGTTGGTGCCAAAGAAGAGGAAGATGTAGTAGAAGAATATGTGGAAGGGCCAGATGAAGGAGAACTACTTGTGGTAGAAAGGGCCTTGAATATCACAAATGTGCCGAAAGATCAACTACAAAGAGAAGCAATATTTCGCTCTCGTTGTACCATCCAAGGGAGGGTATGCTCCTTGATCATAGATGGAGGAAGTTGCACCAATGCCGCCTCTACAACAATGGTCAAGAAGTTGCAAATGGAGATTAGCCCACATCCCACACCCTACACAATACAATGGCTAAGCCTTGGGCGAGGCATCCGTGTGGATCAACGAGTTTTGGTGAGTCTTTCAATTAGAAAGAATTATCAAGATTCATTATGGTGTGATATAGTTCCCATGGATACTTGTCATGTTTTGTTGGGAAGGCCATGGTTATATGATAGACATGTCATACATGATGGGAGGGCCAACACTTACACTCTCACCATCAACCAAAAGAGGATCACTTTGGAACCTCTTGATCCACCATCTCGGCAAAAGGAGGAGAAACGTCATATTGTGTCAATCATGAAGATGGAGAATCAAGGGTATGAAGAGTATAAGGATCCTATTCTTACACATTTGGAGAAGAAAGAAACGGATCCTAGTATCCACCACCTTTTGAATCTTCCTATGAAGCATATCTTCCATGAGCATCCAAGAGCTATCTACTTGGATCACTTGGTTGAAAGGCCAAGAATTCGAAAGGAGGAAATAGCCCAAGTCATCAAGGTACATTGTTTCATACTAAATGACAAGGGTAAAGTGGTAAGAATAAATGAGAAGCAACTTGAGCGACCACGCGTTCACGGTGGAGAAATGCAAGTTCAAGTCTTATGGCGTGCGAGGAAGAAAGTTTAAGAAGTTCATCAAAGGGATCTACGATGACTTCAAAGCTTTCAAGAAGAAAGTCTTTGTAAAGAAGGCAAGTAAGGGTTGGTTTTCCAAGTTTGAGGACAAACTTTTTCAACGAGGTGTATGATGCATAATTGATGGCCTTATGCATCATGGTCAACCATGGAGACATCTAATACTCACCTAGAAGGTAGAAGAGTTCAAGTCTCTCTTTTATCTCTACTACTTGGAAGGGATCAACTCATGCGGACGTATACTTTTGCTCCTTAATTCAAGGACGGTGAAGCTATCATAGAAGTCATCCTAGAAGGGATTATTCTACATTCCAAGAGCTTTCATATGGTTCAAGAATCTTTGAATTTGGATGAGAATCCAAGGAGTTATTCATATTTGTAATATAGTTTAGTATATTGTTTTCTTTATGATGTAAGCATTAGGATGGATGATGTAAGCCAATATGGGCTAGAGTCTTGAAGTTGTGCACGCCTAAGGGAAGGGTTTCTACTATAAATACCCCTCCTAGGTGCTTGTAATTCATTCAATTCATTCAAGTCATTCACATTGAATTTTTCAAACACATGATGTGTTCTCTCTAGCATTTGTGCTAGGTGTTTTAAATCTCTCTTTGTGGGATTGAAATATCCCTTCTTCTAGCTAAGGTTGGCATCCTTAGTGGTGAAAGGAAGGAATTGGAGTATTCTTGGAGGTGGTGAATCTGTATCCTTCAAAGAATCTTCAAAAAGCCATCAACTATCCATCTACCAATCGTCCATTATCATCCATTTTCGAGTGCTTCATCAAGAATTCAACAAGAATTCATCAAGCATTCATCAAGAAACGTGTGATCTTCGTTCTACACGTCCAAGCACTTGTTCGTTATCAACGTTCATCATTTGACATTCGTCCATCCATTGTTCGTTCGTTCATCATTCATTTTGTTCATTGTTTCCAATTGTTTGGTAACTTTCTTTCATAGTTCTTTTTCATCCATTTCTATGCCATTCTTGGTTCTTTGGAACTTTGAGAAAGGAGATTCCTATCTTCGTTTTTAAAGATCCTTAGATTTTGTGTAATGAGATTGTTTCTTGGTCTCATTATGCATCAAAGGGATGATCTCATTACACACAATCTAAGGATCTTTAAAAACGAAGATAGGAATCTCCCTTCTCAAAGTTCCAAAGAACCAAAAATGGAATGGAAATGGATGAAAAAGATGGAAAGAACTATGAAAGATGATTTCCAAATGAATGGAAATGATGAACGAATGGATGATGGATGAATGTAGAAATGTTGAAAACGAATGGATTGATGAATCTATCTTATGATTTAGCACTTTAGATGTGTAAATGGAAGATAGAAACAATGAAAATGCAATCGAAAGAATTCATATGAATCAAACGAAACTCACTAGAATGATAGAATGATAATGGCTTTTTGAAGAATCTTGGAGGATACAGCCACACCACCTTCAAGAATGCTTCAAATCCTTCCTATCACCACCAAGGACGCCAATCTTGGATAGAAGAAGGGGATAGTTTCCGTTCTCCCTCAAGAGAAACGAAGAGACTAGCACAAAGCTAGAGAGAACAACACATCATGTGTTTGATTTGTATTCGATATGAGATGTAATGAATGAATGAATACAATGGCACCCTAGGGGGTCTATTTATACTACTCTAGGACCCCTTGGACGTGTCTTGATGTATATTTGCCTAGCTATATACATCAAGGCACAGCTAAAAGGACCTCTATCCACTACAAGCTACAAATGTCGCCTTGGGTATCAACAACTACAAGGGTTTATTAGCTCAAGGAAGAAAGCATGAAGGACCTTGATGGTATTCTAGCTTACATGGAGTTACTCTCACATTTGGAGGACATCAATGAGCATAAATAACTCTCAAGTCCTTATTGAGAAGTCATCTCTGACGTGAAAGGACTCCATCAAGTATAGTTCGATATTTTGCTCTATAACTCTAGATCCATACATCTATTGAGGAAATCATCAAAAGACAGATTGGAGCTCTTTCAATAAGCTTTCCAATGGTTTTGAATCAATGAAAACGGACAAGTATTGAAGGAGTTATAGCAATTTCTTTCTAGAGTTGTATTTTAGAGTTTATGATGTCATAAATAGGATATATGATGTAATAGTTGATTCTTGGTTTCTTGGTACTAGGTCCAAGGGGTCCTAGAGTAGTATAAATAGACCCCCTAGGGTGCCATTGTATTCATTCATTCAAGCTTGTTGATGTAGTCACGTGAACAAGCGCTTCTTGATCCCTTTTGAAGAATCCCAAATTCTTCCATTTGTTTGGTGAGATCATCAACTTGTTGCTCCAAGCGTTGTAATTCACGTTGAGAACTCATGCTAGATCTTTTGTAAGCCATAGAATATGAAAAAAGATCACAAGAAACTCATGGGTTTGGGGTTAGCACGTGGGGATGAGAGGGGGGTTGTGTTTGGGTTCGGATTGTGTTTGGGCTATGGGTTTTTTTGTGGAGCTAATGGTTTTTTTATGAATTCTTGATGAGTTCTTGGAAGAACTAATGGATGGCGTGTAATGGAGAGATGGTAGGAACGTTTTTGTGATGGAAAGTTTTGTAGAAAGATGGTTCAAGAACTAAGAGAATCAAACTCCTAAGCTCTGATACCAATTTTGATGCATAATGGGACCAAGGGATGATCTCATTACACACAATCTAAGGATCTTTAAAAACGAAGATAGGAATCTCCCTTCTCAAAGTTCCAAAGAACCAAAAATGGAATGGAAATGGATGAAAAAGATGGAAAGAACTATGAAAGATGATTTCCAAATGAATGGAAATGATGAACGAATGGATGATGGATGAATGTAGAAATGTTGAAAACGAATGGATTGATGAATCTATCTTATGATTTAGCACTTTAGATGTGTAAATGGAAGATAGAAACAATGAAAATGCAATCGAAAGAATTCATATGAATCAAACGAAACTCACTAGAATGATAGAATGATAATGGCTTTTTGAAGAATCTTGGAGGATACAGCCACACCACCTTCAAGAATGCTTCAAATCCTTCCTATCACCACCAAGGACGCCAATCTTGGATAGAAGAAGGGGATAGTTTCCGTTCTCCCTCAAGAGAAACGAAGAGACTAGCACAAAGCTAGAGAGAACAACACATCATGTGTTTGATTTGTATTTGATATGAGATGTAATGAATGAATGAATACAATGGCACCCTAGGGGGTCTATTTATACTACTCTAGGACCCCTTGGACGTGTACTGATGTATATTTGCCTAGCTATATACATCAAGGCCTGGCTAAAAGGACCTCTATCCAGCTAGAAGCTACAAATGTCGCCTTGGGTATCAACAACTACAAGGGTTTATTAGCTCAAGGAAGAAAGCATGAAGGACCTTGATGGTATTCTAGCTTACATGGAGTTACTCTCACATTTGGAGGACATCAATGAGCATAAATAACTCTCAAGTCCTTATTGAGAAGTCATCTCTCACTTAAGATAAGTAATCAATCAAGTATAGTTCGATATTTTGCTCTATAACTCTAGATCCATACATCTATTGAGGAAATCATCAAAAGACAGATTGGAGCTCTTTCAATAAGCTTTCCAATGGTTTTTGAATCAATGAAAACGGACAAGTATTGAAGGAGTTATAGCAATTTCTTTCTAGAGTTGTATTTTAGAGTTTATGATGTCATAAATAGGATATATGATGTAATAGTTGATTCTTGGTTTCTTGAACCCTAGGTACACGTCCAAGGGGTCCTAGAGTAGTATAAATAGACCCCCTAGGGTGCCATTGTATTCATTCATTCAAGCTTGTTGATGTAGTCACGTGAACAAGCGCTTCTTGATCCCTTTTGAAGAATCCCAAATTCTTCCATTTGTTTGGTGAGATCATCAACTTGTTGCTCCAAGCGTTGTAATTCACGTTGAGAACTCATGCTAGATCTTTTGTAAGCCATAGAATATGAAAAAAGATCACAAGAAACTCATGGGTTTGGGGTTAGCACGTGGGGATGAGAGGGGGGTTGTGTTTGGGTTCGGATTGTGTTTGGGCTATGGGTTTTTTTGTGGAGCTAATGGTTTTTTTTATGAATTCTTGATGAGTTCTTGGAAGAACTAATGGATGGCGTGTAATGGAGAGATGGTAGGAACGTTTTTGTGATGGAAAGTTTTGTAGAAAGATGGTTCAAGAACTAAGAGAATCAAACTCCTAAGCTCTGATACCAATTTTGATGCATAATGGGACCAAGGGATGATCTCATTACACACAATCTAAGGATCTTTAAAAACGAAGATAGGAATCTCCCTTCTCAAAGTTCCAAAGAACCAAAAATGGAATGGAAATGGATGAAAAAGATGGAAAGAACTATGAAAGATGATTTCCAAATGAATGGAAATGATGAACGAATGGATGATGGATGAATGTAGAAATGTTGAAAACGAATGGATTGATGAATCTATCTTATGATTTAGCACTTTAGATGTGTAAATGGAAGATAGAAACAATGAAAATGCAATCGAAAGAATTCATATGAATCAAACGAAACTCACTAGAATGATAGAATGATAATGGCTTTTTGAAGAATCTTGGAGGATACAGCCACACCACCTTCAAGAATGCTTCAAATCCTTCCTATCACCACCAAGGACGCCAATCTTGGATAGAAGAAGGGGATAGTTTCCGTTCTCCCTCAAGAGAAACGAAGAGACTAGCACAAAGCTAGAGAGAACAACACATCATGTGTTTGATTTGTATTTGATATGAGATGTAATGAATGAATGAATACAATGGCACCCTAGGGGGTCTATTTATACTACTCTAGGACCCCTTGGACGTGTACTGATGTATATTTGCCTAGCTATATACATCAAGGCCTGGCTAAAAGGACCTCTATCCAGCTAGAAGCTACAAATGTCGCCTTGGGTATCAACAACTACAAGGGTTTATTAGCTCAAGGAAGAAAGCATGAAGGACCTTGATGGTATTCTAGCTTACATGGAGTTACTCTCACATTTGGAGGACATCAATGAGCATAAATAACTCTCAAGTCCTTATTGAGAAGTCATCTCTCACGGCAGCAAAGGACTCCATCAAGTATAGTTCGATATTTTGCTCTATAACTCTAGATCCATACATCTATTGAGGAAATCATCAAAAGACAGATTGGAGCTCTTTCAATAAGCTTTCCAATGGTTTTTGAATCAATGAAAACGGACAAGTATTGAAGGAGTTATAGCAATTTCTTTCTAGAGTTGTATTTTAGAGTTTATGATGTCATAAATAGGATATATGATGTAATAGTTGATTCTTGGTTTCTTGAACCCTAGGTACACGTCCAAGGGGTCCTAGAGTAGTATAAATAGACCCCCTAGGGTGCCATTGTATTCATTCATTCAAGCTTGTTGATGTAGTCACGTGAACAAGCGCTTCGATCCCTTTGAAGAATCCCAAATTCTTCCATTTGTTTGGTGAGATCATCAACTTGTTGCTCCAAGCGTTGTAATTCACGTTGAGAACTCATGCTAGATCTTTTGTAAGCCATAGAATATGAAAAAAGATCACAAGAAACTCATGGGTTTGGGGTTAGCACTGGGGATGAGAGGGGTTGTGTTTGGGTTGGATTGTGTTTGGGCTATGGGTTTTTGTGGAGCTAATGGTTTTTATGAATTCTTGATGAGTTCTTGGAAGAACTAATGGATGGCGTGTGATGGAGAGATGGTAGGAACGTTTTGTGATGGAAAGTTTTGTAGAAAGATGGTTCAAGAACTAAGAGAATCAAACTCCTAAGCTCTGATACCAATTTTGATGCATAATGGGACCAAGGGATGATCTCATTACACACAATCTAAGGATCTTTAAAAACGAAGATAGGAATCTCCCTTCTCAAAGTTCCAAAGAACCAAAAATGGAATGGAAATGGATGAAAAAGATGGAAAGAACTATGAAAGATGATTTCCAAATGAATGGAAATGATGAACGAATGGATGATGGATGAATGTAGAAATGTTGAAAACGAATGGATTGATGAATCTATCTTATGATTTAGCACTTTAGATGTGTAAATGGAAGATAGAAACAATGAAAATGCAATCGAAAGAATTCATATGAATCAAACGAAACTCACTAGAATGATAGAATGATAATGGCTTTTTGAAGAATCTTGGAGGATACAGCCACACCACCTTCAAGAATGCTTCAAATCCTTCCTATCACCACCAAGGACGCCAATCTTGGATAGAAGAAGGGGATAGTTTCCGTTCTCCCTCAAGAGAAACGAAGAGACTAGCACAAAGCTAGAGAGAACAACACATCATGTGTTTGATTTGTATTCGATATGAGATGTAATGAATGAATGAATACAATGGCACCCTAGGGGGTCTATTTATACTACTCTAGGACCCCTTGGACGTGTACTGATGTATATTTGCCTAGCTATATACATCAAGGCCTGGCTAAAAGGACCTCTATCCAGCTAGAAGCTACAAATGTCGCCTTGGGTATCAACAACTACAAGGGTTTATTAGCTCAAGGAAGAAAGCATGAAGGACCTTGATGGTATTCTAGCTTACATGGAGTTACTCTCACATTTGGAGGACATCAATGAGCATAAATAACTCTCAAGTCCTTATTGAGAAGTCATCTCTCACGGCAGCAAAGGACTCCATCAAGTATAGTTCGATATTTTGCTCTATAACTCTAGATCCATACATCTATTGAGGAAATCATCAAAAGACAGATTGGAGCTCTTTCAATAAGCTTTCCAATGGTTTTTGAATCAATGAAAACGGACAAGTATTGAAGGAGTTATAGCAATTTCTTTCTAGAGTTGTATTTTAGAGTTTATGATGTCATAAATAGGATATATGATGTAATAGTTGATTCTTGGTTTCTTGAACCCTAGGTACACGTCCAAGGGGTCCTAGAGTAGTATAAATAGACCCCCTAGGGTGCCATTGTATTCATTCATTCAAGCTTGTTGATGTAGTCACGTGAACAAGCGCTTCTTGATCCCTTTTGAAGAATCCCAAATTCTTCCATTTGTTTGGTGAGATCATCAACTTGTTGCTCCAAGCGTTGTAATTCACGTTGAGAACTCATGCTAGATCTTTTGTAAGCCATAGAATATGAAAAAAGATCACAAGAAACTCATGGGTTTGGGGTTAGCACGTGGGGATGAGAGGGGGGTTGTGTTTGGGTTCGGATTGTGTTTGGGCTATGGGTTTTTTTGTGGAGCTAATGGTTTTTTTTATGAATTCTTGATGAGTTCTTGGAAGAACTAATGGATGGCGTGTAATGGAGAGATGGTAGGAACGTTTTTGTGATGGAAAGTTTTGTAGAAAGATGGTTCAAGAACTAAGAGAATCAAACTCCTAAGCTCTGATTACAATTTTTATGCATAATGGGACCAAGGGATGATCTCATTACACACAATCTAAGGATCTTTAAAAACGAAGATAGGAATCTCCCTTCTCAAAGTTCCAAAGAACCAAAAATGGAATGGAAATGGATGAAAAAGATGGAAAGAACTATGAAAGATGATTTCCAAATGAATGGAAATGATGAACGAATGGATGATGGATGAATGTAGAAATGTTGAAAACGAATGGATTGATGAATCTATCTTATGATTTAGCACTTTAGATGTGTAAATGGAAGATAGAAACAATGAAAATGCAATCGAAAGAATTCATATGAATCAAACGAAACTCACTAGAATGATAGAATGATAATGGCTTTTTGAAGAATCTTGGAGGATACAGCCACACCACCTTCAAGAATGCTTCAAATCCTTCCTATCACCACCAAGGACGCCAATCTTGGATAGAAGAAGGGGATAGTTTCCGTTCTCCCTCAAGAGAAACGAAGAGACTAGCACAAAGCTAGAGAGAACAACACATCATGTGTTTGATTTGTATTCGATATGAGATGTAATGAATGAATGAATACAATGGCACCCTAGGGGGTCTATTTATACTACTCTAGGACCCCTTGGACGTGTCTTGATGTATATTTGCCTAGCTATATACATCAAGGCACGCTAAAAGGACCTCTATCCATTAGAAGCTACAAATGTCGCCTTGGGTATCAACAACTACAAGGGTTTATTAGCTCAAGGAAGAAAGCATGAAGGACCTTGATGGTATTCTAGCTTACATGGAGTTACTCTCACATTTGGAGGACATCAATGAGCATAAATAACTCTCAAGTCCTTATTGAGAAGTCATCTCTCACTAAGAAGGACTCCATCAAGTATAGTTCGATATTTTGCTCTATAACTCTAGATCCATACATCTATTGAGGAAATCATCAAAAGACAGATTGGAGCTCTTTCAATAAGCTTTCCAATGGTTTTTGAATCAATGAAAACGGACAAGTATTGAAGGAGTTATAGCAATTTCTTTCTAGAGTTGTATTTTAGAGTTTATGATGTCATAAATAGGATATATGATGTAATAGTTGATTCTTGGTTTCTTGAACCCTAGGTACACGTCCAAGGGTCCTAGAGTAGTATAAATAGACCCCTAGGGTGCCATTGTATTCATTCATTCAAGCTTGTTGATGTAGTCACGTGAACAAGCGCTTCTTGATCCCTTTTGAAGAATCCCAAATTCTTCCATTTGTTTGGTGAGATCATCAACTTGTTGCTCCAAGCGTTGTAATTCACGTTGAGAACTCATGCTAGATCTTTTGTAAGCCATAGAATATGAAAAAAGATCACAAGAAACTCATGGGTTTGGGGTTAGCACGTGGGGATGAGAGGGGGGTTGTGTTTGGGTTCGGATTGTGTTTGGGCTATGGGTTTTTTTGTGGAGCTAATGGTTTTTTTTATGAATTCTTGATGAGTTCTTGGAAGAACTAATGGATGGCGTGTAATGGAGAGATGGTAGGAACGTTTTTGTGATGGAAAGTTTTGTAGAAAGATGGTTCAAGAACTAAGAGAATCAAACTCCTAAGCTCTGATACCAATTTTGATGCATAATGGGACCAAGGGATGATCTCATTACACACAATCTAAGGATCTTTAAAAACGAAGATAGGAATCTCCCTTCTCAAAGTTCCAAAGAACCAAAAATGGAATGGAAATGGATGAAAAAGATGGAAAGAACTATGAAAGATGATTTCCAAATGAATGGAAATGATGAACGAATGGATGATGGATGAATGTAGAAATGTTGAAAACGAATGGATTGATGAATCTATCTTATGATTTAGCACTTTAGATGTGTAAATGGAAGATAGAAACAATGAAAATGCAATCGAAAGAATTCATATGAATCAAACGAAACTCACTAGAATGATAGAATGATAATGGCTTTTTGAAGAATCTTGGAGGATACAGCCACACCACCTTCAAGAATGCTTCAAATCCTTCCTATCACCACCAAGGACGCCAATCTTGGATAGAAGAAGGGGATAGTTTCCGTTCTCCCTCAAGAGAAACGAAGAGACTAGCACAAAGCTAGAGAGAACAACACATCATGTGTTTGATTTGTATTCGATATGAGATGTAATGAATGAATGAATACAATGGCACCCTAGGGGGTCTATTTATACTACTCTAGGACCCCTTGGACGTGTACTGATGTATATTTGCCTAGCTATATACATCAAGGCCTGGCTAAAAGGACCTCTATCCAGCTAGAAGCTACAAATGTCGCCTTGGGTATCAACAACTACAAGGGTTTATTAGCTCAAGGAAGAAAGCATGAAGGACCTTGATGGTATTCTAGCTTACATGGAGTTACTCTCACATTTGGAGGACATCAATGAGCATAAATAACTCTCAAGTCCTTATTGAGAAGTCATCTCTCACGGCAGCAAAGGACTCCATCAAGTATAGTTCGATATTTTGCTCTATAACTCTAGATCCATACATCTATTGAGGAAATCATCAAAAGACAGATTGGAGCTCTTTCAATAAGCTTTCCAATGGTTTTTGAATCAATGAAAACGGACAAGTATTGAAGGAGTTATAGCAATTTCTTTCTAGAGTTGTATTTTAGAGTTTATGATGTCATAAATAGGATATATGATGTAATAGTTGATTCTTGGTTTCTTGAACCCTAGGTACACGTCCAAGGGGTCCTAGAGTAGTATAAATAGACCCCCTAGGGTGCCATTGTATTCATTCATTCAAGCTTGTTGATGTAGTCACGTGAACAAGCGCTTCTTGATCCCTTTTGAAGAATCCCAAATTCTTCCATTTGTTTGGTGAGATCATCAACTTGTTGCTCCAAGCGTTGTAATTCACGTTGAGAACTCATGCTAGATCTTTTGTAAGCCATAGAATATGAAAAAAGATCACAAGAAACTCATGGGTTTGGGGTTAGCGTGGGGATGAGAGGGGTTGTGTTTGGGTTCGGATTGTGTTTGGGCTATGGGTTTTTTTGTGGAGCTAATGGTTTTTTTTATGAATTCTTGATGAGTTCTTGGAAGAACTAATGGATGGCGTGTAATGGAGAGATGGTAGGAACGTTTTTGTGATGGAAAGTTTTGTAGAAAGATGGTTCAAGAACTAAGAGAATCAAACTCCTAAGCTCTGATACCAATTTTGATGCATAATGGGACCAAGGGATGATCTCATTACACACAATCTAAGGATCTTTAAAAACGAAGATAGGAATCTCCCTTCTCAAAGTTCCAAAGAACCAAAATGGAATGGAAATGGATGAAAAAGATGGAAAGAACTATGAAAGATGATTTCCAAATGAATGGAAATGATGAACGAATGGATGATGGATGAATGTAGAAATGTTGAAAACGAATGGATTGATGAATCTATCTTATGATTTAGCACTTTAGATGTGTAAATGGAAGATAGAAACAATGAAAATGCAATCGAAAGAATTCATATGAATCAAACGAAACTCACTAGAATGATAGAATGATAATGGCTTTTTGAAGAATCTTGGAGGATACAGCCACACCACCTTCAAGAATGCTTCAAATCCTTCCTATCACCACCAAGGACGCCAATCTTGGATAGAAGAAGGGGATAGTTTCCGTTCTCCCTCAAGAGAAACGAAGAGACTAGCACAAAGCTAGAGAGAACAACACATCATGTGTTTGATTTGTATTCGATATGAGATGTAATGAATGAATGAATACAATGGCACCCTAGGGGGTCTATTTATACTACTCTAGGACCCCTTGGACGTGTACTGATGTATATTTGCCTAGCTATATACATCAAGGCCTGGCTAAAAGGACCTCTATCCAGCTAGAAGCTACAAATGTCGCCTTGGGTATCAACAACTACAAGGGTTTATTAGCTCAAGGAAGAAAGCATGAAGGACCTTGATGGTATTCTAGCTTACATGGAGTTACTCTCACATTTGGAGGACATCAATGAGCATAAATAACTCTCAAGTCCTTATTGAGAAGTCATCTCTCACGGCAGCAAAGGACTCCATCAAGTATAGTTCGATATTTTGCTCTATAACTCTAGATCCATACATCTATTGAGGAAATCATCAAAAGACAGATTGGAGCTCTTTCAATAAGCTTTCCAATGGTTTTTGAATCAATGAAAACGGACAAGTATTGAAGGAGTTATAGCAATTTCTTTCTAGAGTTGTATTTTAGAGTTTATGATGTCATAAATAGGATATATGATGTAATAGTTGATTCTTGGTTTCTTGAACCCTAGGTACACGTCCAAGGGTCCTAGAGTAGTATAAATAGACCCCTAGGGTGCCATTGTATTCATTCATTCAAGCTTGTTGATGTAGTCACGTGAACAAGCGCTTCTTGATCCCTTTTGAAGAATCCCAAATTCTTCCATTTGTTTGGTGAGATCATCAACTTGTTGCTCCAAGCGTTGTAATTCACGTTGAGAACTCATGCTAGATCTTTTGTAAGCCATAGAATATGAAAAAAGATCACAAGAAACTCATGGGTTTGGGGTTAGCACGTGGGGATGAGAGGGGGGTTGTGTTTGGGTTCGGATTGTGTTTGGGCTATGGGTTTTTTTGTGGAGCTAATGGTTTTTTTTATGAATTCTTGATGAGTTCTTGGAAGAACTAATGGATGGCGTGTAATGGAGAGATGGTAGGAACGTTTTTGTGATGGAAAGTTTTGTAGAAAGATGGTTCAAGAACTAAGAGAATCAAACTCCTAAGCTCTGATACCAATTTTGATGCATAATGGGACCAAGGGATGATCTCATTACACACAATCTAAGGATCTTTAAAAACGAAGATAGGAATCTCCCTTCTCAAAGTTCCAAAGAACCAAAAATGGAATGGAAATGGATGAAAAAGATGGAAAGAACTATGAAAGATGATTTCCAAATGAATGGAAATGATGAACGAATGGATGATGGATGAATGTAGAAATGTTGAAAACGAATGGATTGATGAATCTATCTTATGATTTAGCACTTTAGATGTGTAAATGGAAGATAGAAACAATGAAAATGCAATCGAAAGAATTCATATGAATCAAACGAAACTCACTAGAATGATAGAATGATAATGGCTTTTTGAAGAATCTTGGAGGATACAGCCACACCACCTTCAAGAATGCTTCAAATCCTTCCTATCACCACCAAGGACGCCAATCTTGGATAGAAGAAGGGGATAGTTTCCGTTCTCCCTCAAGAGAAACGAAGAGACTAGCACAAAGCTAGAGAGAACAACACATCATGTGTTTGATTTGTATTCGATATGAGATGTAATGAATGAATGAATACAATGGCACCCTAGGGGGTCTATTTATACTACTCTAGGACCCCTTGGACGTGTCTTGATGTATATTTGCCTAGCTATATACATCAAGGCACAGCTAAAAGGACCTCTATCCAATTAGAAGATACAAATGACGCCTTGTGTATCAACAACTACAAGGGTTTATTAGCTCAAGGAAGAAAGCATGAAGGACCTTGATGGTATTCTAGCTTACATGGAGTTACTCTCACATTTGGAGGACATCAATGAGCATAAATAACTCTCAAGTCCTTATTGAGAAGTCATCTCTCACGGCAGCAAAGGACTCCATCAAGTATAGTTCGATATTTTGCTCTATAACTCTAGATCCATACATCTATTGAGGAAATCATCAAAAGACAGATTGGAGCTCTTTCAATAAGCTTTCCAATGGTTTTTGAATCAATGAAAACGGACAAGTATTGAAGGAGTTATAGCAATTTCTTTCTAGAGTTGTATTTTAGAGTTTATGATGTCATAAATAGGATATATGATGTAATAGTTGATTCTTGGTTTCTTGAACCCTAGGTACACGTCCAAGGGGTCCTAGAGTAGTATAAATAGACCCCCTAGGGTGCCATTGTATTCATTCATTCAAGCTTGTTGATGTAGTCACGTGAACAAGCGCTTCTTGATCCCTTTGAAGAATCCCAAATTCTTCCATTTGTTTGGTGAGATCATCAACTTGTTGCTCCAAGCGTTGTAATTCACGTTGAGAACTCATGCTAGATCTTTTGTAAGCCATAGAATATGAAAAAAGATCACAAGAAACTCATGGGTTTGGGGTTAGCGTGGGGATGAGAGGGGTTGTGTTTGGGTTCGGATTGTGTTTGGGCTATGGGTTTTTTTGTGGAGCTAATGGTTTTTTTTATGAATTCTTGATGAGTTCTTGGAAGAACTAATGGATGGCGTGTAATGGAGAGATGGTAGGAACGTTTTTGTGATGGAAAGTTTTGTAGAAAGATGGTTCAAGAACTAAGAGAATCAAACTCCTAAGCTCTGATACCAATTTTGATGCATAATGGGACCAGGATGATCTCATTACACACAATCTAAGGATCTTTAAGAGCGAAGATAGGAATCTCCCTTCTCAAAGTTCCAAAGAACCAAAAATGGAATGGAAATGGATGAAAAAGATGGAAAGAACTATGAAAGATGATTTCCAAATGAATGGAAATGATGAACGAATGGATGATGGATGAATGTAGAAATGTTGAAAACGAATGGATTGATGAATCTATCTTATGATTTAGCACTTTAGATGTGTAAATGGAAGATAGAAACAATGAAAATGCAATCGAAAGAATTCATATGAATCAAACGAAACTCACTAGAATGATAGAATGATAATGGCTTTTTGAAGAATCTTGGAGGATACAGCCACACCACCTTCAAGAATGCTTCAAATCCTTCCTATCACCACCAAGGACGCCAATCTTGGATAGAAGAAGGGGATAGTTTCCGTTCTCCCTCAAGAGAAACGAAGAGACTAGCACAAAGCTAGAGAGAACAACACATCATGTGTTTGATTTGTATTCGATATGAGATGTAATGAATGAATGAATACAATGGCACCCTAGGGGGTCTATTTATACTACTCTAGGACCCCTTGGACGTGTACTGATGTATATTTGCCTAGCTATATACATCAAGGCCTGGCTAAAAGGACCTCTATCCAGCTAGAAGCTACAAATGTCGCCTTGGGTATCAACAACTACAAGGGTTTATTAGCTCAAGGAAGAAAGCATGAAGGACCTTGATGGTATTCTAGCTTACATGGAGTTACTCTCACATTTGGAGGACATCAATGAGCATAAATAACTCTCAAGTCCTTATTGAGAAGTCATCTATCTCGTCAGCAAAGGACTCCATCAAGTATAGTTCGATATTTTGCTCTATAACTCTAGATCCATACATCTATTGAGGAAATCATCAAAAGACAGATTGGAGCTCTTTCAATAAGCTTGAATCAATGAAAACGGACAAGTATTGAAGGAGTTATAGCAATTTCTTTCTAGAGTTGTATTTTAGAGTTTATGATGTCATAAATAGGATATATGATGTAATAGTTGATTCTTGGTTTCTTGAACCCTAGGTACACGTCCAAGGGGTCCTAGAGTAGTATAAATAGACCACCTAGGGTGCCATTGTATTCATTCATTCAAGATTGTTGATGTAGTCACGAGAACAAGCTCATCAAGATCCCTTTTGAAGAATCCCAAATTCTTCCATTTGTTTGGTGAGATCATCAACTTGTTGCTCCAAGCGTTGTAATTCACGTTGAGAACTCATGCTAGATCTTTTGTAAGCCATAGAATATGAAAAAAGATCACAAGAAACTCATGGGTTTGGGGTTAGCACGTGGGGATGAGAGGGGGGTTGTGTTTGGGTTCGGATTGTGTTTGGGCTATGGGTTTTTTTGTGGAGCTAATGGTTTTTTTTATGAATTCTTGATGAGTTCTTGGAAGAACTAATGGATGGCGTGTAATGGAGAGATGGTAGGAACGTTTTTGTGATGGAAAGTTTTGTAGAAAGATGGTTCAAGAACTAAGAGAATCAAACTCCTAAGCTCTGATACCAATTTTGATGCATAATGGGACCAAGGGATGATCTCATTACACACAATCTAAGGATCTTTAAAAACGAAGATAGGAATCTCCCTTCTCAAAGTTCCAAAGAACCAAAAATGGAATGGAAATGGATGAAAAAGATGGAAAGAACTATGAAAGATGATTTCCAAATGAATGGAAATGATGAGCGAATGGATGATGGATGAATGTAGAAATGTTGAAAACGAATGGATTGATGAATCTATCTTATGATTTAGCACTTTAGATGTGTAAATGGAAGATAGAAACAATGAAAATGCAATCGAAAGAATTCATATGAATCAAACGAAACTCACTAGAATGATAGAATGATAATGGCTTTTTGAAGAATCTTGGAGGATACAGCCACACCACCTTCAAGAATGCTTCAAATCCTTCCTATCACCACCAAGGACGCCAATCTTGGATAGAAGAAGGGGATAGTTTCCGTTCTCCCTCAAGAGAAACGAAGAGACTAGCACAAAGCTAGAGAGAACAACACATCATGTGTTTGATTTGTATTCGATATGAGATGTAATGAATGAATGAATACAATGGCACCCTAGGGGGTCTATTTATACTACTCTAGGACCCCTTGGACGTGTACTGATGTATATTTGCCTAGCTATATACATCAAGGCCTGGCTAAAAGGACCTCTATCCAGCTAGAAGCTACAAATGTCGCCTTGGGTATCAACAACTACAAGGGTTTATTAGCTCAAGGAAGAAAGCATGAAGGACCTTGATGGTATTCTAGCTTACATGGAGTTACTCTCACATTTGGAGGACATCAATGAGCATAAATAACTCTCAAGTCCTTATTGAGAAGTCATCTCTCACGTGAAAGGACTCCATCAAGTATAGTTCGATATTTTGCTCTATAACTCTAGATCCATACATCTATTGAGGAAATCATCAAAAGACAGATTGGAGCTCTTTCAATAAGCTTTCCAATGGTTTTTGAATCAATGAAAACGGACAAGTATTGAAGGAGTTATAGCAATTTCTTTCTAGAGTTGTATTTTAGAGTTTATGATGTCATAAATAGGATATATGATGTAATAGTTGATTCTTGGTTTCTTGAACCCTAGGTACACGTCCAAGGGGTCCTAGAGTAGTATAAATAGACCCCCTAGGGTGCCATTGTATTCATTCATTCAAGCTTGTTGATGTAGTCACGTGAACAAGCGCTTCTTGATCCCTTTTGAAGAATCCCAAATTCTTCCATTTGTTTTGTGAGATCATCAACTTGTTGCTCCAAGCGTTGTAATTCACGTTGAGAACTCATGCTAGATCTTTTGTAAGCCATAGAATATGAAAAAAGATCACAAGAAACTCATGGGTTTGGGGTTAGCACGTGGGGATGAGAGGGGGGTTGTGTTTGGGTTCGGATTGTGTTTGGGCTATGGGTTTTTTTGTGGAGCTAATGGTTTTTTTTATGAATTCTTGATGAGTTCTTGGAAGAACTAATGGATGGCGTGTAATGGAGAGATGGTAGGAACGTTTTTGTGATGGAAAGTTTTGTAGAAAGATGGTTCAAGAACTAAGAGAATCAAACTCCTAAGCTCTGATACCAATTTTGATGCATAATGGGACCAAGGGATGATCTCATTACACACAATCTAAGGATCTTTAAAAACGAAGATAGGAATCTCCCTTCTCAAAGTTCCAAAGAACCAAAAATGGAATGGAAATGGATGAAAAAGATGGAAAGAACTATGAAAGATGATTTCCAAATGAATGGAAATGATGAACGAATGGATGATGGATGAATGTAGAAATGTTGAAAACGAATGGATTGATGAATCTATCTTATGATTTAGCACTTTAGATGTGTAAATGGAAGATAGAAACAATGAAAATGCAATCGAAAGAATTCATATGAATCAAACGAAACTCACTAGAATGATAGAATGATAATGGCTTTTTGAAGAATCTTGGAGGATACAGCCACACCACCTTCAAGAATGCTTCAAATCCTTCCTATCACCACCAAGGACGCCAATCTTGGATAGAAGAAGGGGATAGTTTCCGTTCTCCCTCAAGAGAAACGAAGAGACTAGCACAAAGCTAGAGAGAACAACACATCATGTGTTTGATTTGTATTCGATATGAGATGTAATGAATGAATGAATACAATGGCACCCTAGGGGGTCTATTTATACTACTCTAGGACCCCTTGGACGTGTACTGATGTATATTTGCCTAGCTATATACATCAAGGCCTGGCTAAAAGGACCTCTATCCAGCTAGAAGCTACAAATGTCGCCTTGGGTATCAACAACTACAAGGGTTTATTAGCTCAAGGAAGAAAGCATGAAGGACCTTGATGGTATTCTAGCTTACATGGAGTTACTCTCACATTTGGAGGACATCAATGAGCATAAATAACTCTCAAGTCCTTATTGAGAAGTCATCTCTCACGTGAAGGACTCCATCAAGTATAGTTCGATATTTTGCTCTATAACTCTAGATCCATACATCTATTGAGGAAATCATCAAAAGACAGATTGGAGCTCTTTCAATAAGCTTTCCAATGGTTTTTGAATCAATGAAAACGGACAAGTATTGAAGGAGTTATAGCAATTTCTTTCTAGAGTTGTATTTTAGAGTTTATGATGTCATAAATAGGATATATGATGTAATAGTTGATTCTTGGTTTCTTTAACACTAGGTACACGTCCAGGGTCCTAGAGTAGTATAAATAGACCCCCTAGGGTGCCATTGTATTCATTCATTCAAGCTTGTTGATGTAGTCACGTGAACAAGCGCTTCTTGATCCCTTTTGAAGAATCCCAAATTCTTCCATTTGTTTGGTGAGATCATCAACTTGTTGCTCCAATCGTTGTAATTCACGTTGAGAACTCATGCTAGATCTTTTGTAAGCCATAGAATATGAAAAAAGATCACAAGAAACTCATGGGTTTGGGGTTAGCACGTGGGGATGAGAGGGGGGTTGTGTTTGGGTTCGGATTGTGTTTGGGCTATGGGTTTTTTTGTGGAGCTAATGGTTCTTTATGAATTCTTGATGAGTTCTTGGAAGAACTAATGGATGGCGTGTAATGGAGAGATGGTAGGAACGTTTTTGTGATGGAAAGTTTTGTAGAAAGATGGTTCAAGAACTAAGAGAATCAAACTCCTAAGCTCTGATACCAATTTTGATGCATAATGGGACCAAGGGATGATCTCATTACACACAATCTAAGGATCTTTAAAAACGAAGATAGGAATCTCCCTTCTCAAAGTTCCAAAGAACCAAAAATGGAATGGAAATGGATGAAAAAGATGGAAAGAACTATGAATGATGATTTCCAAATGAATGGTTATTATGATCGAATGGATGATGGATGAATGTAGAAATGTTGAAAACGAATGGATTGATGAATCTATCTTATGATTTAGCACTTTAGATGTGTAAATGGAAGATAGAAACAATGAAAATGCAATCGAAAGAATTCATATGAATCAAACGAAACTCACTAGAATGATAGAATGATAATGGCTTTTTGAAGAATCTTGGAGGATACAGCCACACCACCTTCAAGAATGCTTCAAATCCTTCCTATCACCACCAAGGACGCCAATCTTGGATAGAAGAAGGGGATAGTTTCCGTTCTCCCTCAAGAGAAACGAAGAGACTAGCACAAAGCTAGAGAACAACACATCATGTGTTTGATTTGTATTTGATATGAGATGTAATGAATGAATGAATACAATGGCACCCTAGGGGGTCTATTTATACTACTCTAGGACCCCTTGGACGTGTACTGATGTATATTTGCCTAGCTATATACATCAAGGCCTGGCTAAAAGGACCTCTATCCGGTAGAAGCTACAAATGTCGCCTTGGGTATCAACAACTACAAGGGTTTATTAGCTCAAGGAAGAAAGCATGAAGGACCTTGATGGTATTCTAGCTTACATGGAGTTACTCTCACATTTGGAGGACATCAATGAGCATAAATAACTCTCAAGTCCTTATTGAGAAGTCATCTCTCGTGACAAGGACTCCATCAAGTATAGTTCGATATTTTGCTCTATAACTCTAGATCCATACATCTATTGAGGAAATCATCAAAAGACAGATTGGAGCTCTTTCAATAAGCTTTCCAATGGTTTTTGAATCAATGAAAACGGACAAGTATTGAAGGAGTTATAGCAATTTCTTTCTAGAGTTGTATTTTAGAGTTTATGATGTCATAAATAGGATATATGATGTAATAGTTGATTCTTGGTTTCTTGAACCCTAGGTACACGTCCAAGGGTCCTAGAGTAGTATAAATAGACCCCTAGGGTGCCATTGTATTCATTCATTCAAGCTTGTTGATGTAGTCACGTGAACAAGCGCTTCTTGATCCTTTTGAAGAATCCCAAATTCTTCCATTTGTTTGGTGAGATCATCAACTTGTTGCTCCAAGCGTTGTAATTCACGTTGAGAACTCATGCTAGATCTTTTGTAAGCCATAGAATATGAAAAAAGATCACAAGAAACTCATGGGTTTGGGGTTAGCGTGGGGATGAGAGGGGTTGTGTTTGGGTTCGGATTGTGTTTGGGCTATGGGTTTTTTTGTGGAGCTAATGGTTTTTTTTATGAATTCTTGATGAGTTCTTGGAAGAACTAATGGATGGCGTGTAATGGAGAGATGGTAGGAACGTTTTTGTGATGGAAAGTTTTGTAGAAAGATGGTTCAAGAACTAAGAGAATCAAACTCCTAAGCTCTGATACCAATTTTGATGCATAATGGGACCAGGATGATCTCATTACACACAATCTAAGGATCTTTAAAAGCGAAGATAGGAATCTCCTTCTCAAAGTTCCAAAGAACCAAAATGGAATGGAAATGGATGAAAAGATGGAAAGAACTATGAAAGATGATTTCCAAATGAATGGAATTGATGACCGAATGGATGATGGATGAATGTAGAAATGTTGAAAACGAATGGATTGATGAATCTATCTTATGATTTAGCACTTTAGATGTGTAAATGGAAGATAGAAACAATGAAAATGCAATCGAAAGAATTCATATGAATCAAACGAAACTCACTAGAATGATAGAATGATAATGGCTTTTTGAAGAATCTTGGAGGATACAGCCACACCACCTTCAAGAATGCTTCAAATCCTTCCTATCACCACCAAGGACGCCAATCTTGGATAGAAGAAGGGGATAGTTTCCGTTCTCACTCTAGAGATTCGAAGAGACTAGCACAAAGCTAGAGAGAACAACACATCATGTGTTTGATTTGTATTCGATATGAGATGTAATGAATGAATGAATACAATGGCACCCTAGGGGGTCTATTTATACTACTCTAGGACCCCTTGGACGTGTACTGATGTATATTTGCCTAGCTATATACATCAAGGCATAGCTAAAGGACCTCTATCCAGCTAGAAGCTACAAATGTCGCCTTGGGTATCAACAACTACAAGGGTTTATTAGCTCAAGGAAGAAAGCATGAAGGACCTTGATGGTATTCTAGCTTACATGGAGTTACTCTCACATTTGGAGGACATCAATGAGCATAAATAACTCTCAAGTCCTTATTGAGAAGTCATCTCTCGGCAGGAAAGGACCCCATCAAGTATAGTTCGATATTTTGCTCTATAACTCTAGATCCATACATCTATTGAGGAAATCATCAAAAGACAGATTGGAGCTCTCTCAATAAGCTTTCCAATGGTTTTTGAATCAATGAAAACGGACAAGTATTGAAGGAGTTATAGCAATTTCTTTCTAGAGTTGTATTTTAGAGTTTATGATGTCATAAATAGGATATATGATGTAATAGTTGATTCTTGGTTTCTTGAACCCTAGGTACACGTCCAAGGGGTCCTAGAGTAGTATAAATAGACCCCCTAGGGTGCCATTGTATTCATTCATTCAAGCTTGTTGATGTAGTCACGTGAACAAGCGCTTCTTGATCCTTTTGAAGAATCCCAAATTCTTCCATTTGTTTGGTGAGATCATCAACTTGTTGCTCCAAGCGTTGTAATTCACGTTGAGAACTCATGCTAGATCTTTTGTAAGCCATAGAATATGAAAAAAGATCACAAGAAACTCATGGGTTTGGGGTTAGCGTGGGGATGAGAGGGGTTGTGTTTGGGTTCGGATTGTGTTTGGGCTATGGGTTTTTGTGGAGCTAATGGTTTTTATGAATTCTTGATGAGTTCTTGGAAGAACTAATGGATGGCGTGTAATGGAGAGATGGTAGGAACGTTTTTGTGATGGAAAGTTTTGTAGAAAGATGGTTCAAGAACTAAGAGAATCAAACTCCTAAGCTCTGATACCAATTTTGATGCATAATGGGACCAGGATGATCTCATTACACACAATCTAAGGATCTTTAAAAGCGAAGATAGGAATCTCCTTCTCAAAGTTCCAAAGAACCAAAATGGAATGGAAATGGATGAAAAAGATGGAAAGAACTATGAAAGATGATTTCCAAATGAATGGAAATGATGAACGAATGGATGATGGATGAATGTAGAAATGTTGAAAACGAATGGATTGATGAATCTATCTTATGATTTAGCACTTTAGATGTGTAAATGGAAGATAGAAACAATGAAAATGCAATCGAAAGAATTCATATGAATCAAACGAAACTCACTAGAATGATAGAATGATAATGGCTTTTTGAAGAATCTTGGAGGATACAGCCACACCACCTTCAAGAATGCTTCAAATCCTTCCTATCACCACCAAGGACGCCAATCTTGGATAGAAGAAGGGGATAGTTTCCGTTCTCCTCAAGAGAAGCGAAGAGACTAGCACAAAGCTAGAGAGAACAACACATCATATGTTTGATTTGTATTCGATATGAGATGTAATGAATGAATGAATACAATGGCACCCTAGGGTCTATTTATACTACTCTAGGACCCCTTGGACGTGTCTTGATGTATATTTGCCTAGCTATATACATCAAGGCACAGCTAAAAGGACCTCTATCCAGTAGAAGCTACAAATGTCGCCTTGGGTATCAACAACTACAAGGGTTTATTAGCTCAAGGAAGAAAGCATGAAGGACCTTGATGGTATTCTAGCTTACATGGAGTTACTCTCACATTTGGAGGACATCAATGAGCATAAATAACTCTCAAGTCCTTATTGAGAAGTCATCTCTCAGCGTGAAGGACTCCATCAAGTATAGTTCGATATTTTGCTCTATAACTCTAGATCCATACATCTATTGAGGAAATCATCAAAAGACAGATTGGAGCTCTTTCAATAAGCTTTCCAATGGTTTTTGAATCAATGAAAACGGACAAGTATTGAAGGAGTTATAGCAATTTCTTTCTAGAGTTGTATTTTAGAGTTTATGATGTCATAAATAGGATATATGATGTAATAGTTGATTCTTGGTTTCTTGAACCCTAGGTACACGTCCAAGGGGTCCTAGAGTAGTATAAATAGACCCCCTAGGGTGCCATTGTATTCATTCATTCAAGCTTGTTGATGTAGTCACGTGAACAAGCGCTTCTTGATCCCTTTTGAAGAATCCCAAATTCTTCCATTTGTTTGGTGAGATCATCAACTTGTTGCTCCAAGCGTTGTAATTCACGTTGAGAACTCATGCTAGATCTTTTGTAAGCCATAGAATATGAAAAAAGATCACAAGAAACTCATGGGTTTGGGGTTAGCACGTGGGGATGAGAGGGGGGTTGTGTTTGGGTTCGGATTGTGTTTGGGCTATGGGTTTTTTTGTGGAGCTAATGGTTTTTTTTATGAATTCTTGATGAGTTCTTGGAAGAACTAATGGATGGCGTGTAATGGAGAGATGGTAGGAACGTTTTTGTGATGGAAAGTTTTGTAGAAAGATGGTTCAAGAACTAAGAGAATCAAACTCCTAAGCTCTGATACCAATTTTGATGCATAATGGGACCAAGGGATGATCTCATTACACACAATCTAAGGATCTTTAAAAACGAAGATAGGAATCTCCCTTCTCAAAGTTCCAAAGAACCAAAAATGGAATGGAAATGGATGAAAAAGATGGAAAGAACTATGAAAGATGATTTCCAAATGAATGGAAATGATGAACGAATGGATGATGGATGAATGTAGAAATGTTGAAAACGAATGGATTGATGAATCTATCTTATGATTTAGCACTTTAGATGTGTAAATGGAAGATAGAAACAATGAAAATGCAATCGAAAGAATTCATATGAATCAAACGAAACTCACTAGAATGATAGAATGATAATGGCTTTTTGAAGAATCTTGGAGGATACAGCCACACCACCTTCAAGAATGCTTCAAATCCTTCCTATCACCACCAAGGACGCCAATCTTGGATAGAAGAAGGGGATAGTTTCCGTTCTCCCTCAAGAGAAACGAAGAGACTAGCACAAAGCTAGAGAGAACAACACATCATGTGTTTGATTTGTATTTGATATGAGATGTAATGAATGAATGAATACAATGGCACCCTAGGGGGTCTATTGATGCATAATGAATCAAAACAATTCATCATACACGAAATGAAAAATGGATCGTTCACAAGATGGAACTTGTGATTGTTGATTTCTCAATGAAACACACGGAATGTAGGAATTTGGAATGAAATGGATGGCTATGGACGAGAGCTCTAATGCATAGGACTAAAAAGACAATCAAGAGAAACTAGGACAAAGCCAAGATCATACCAACAATGTAGAACCACTCGTCCAACGTGAAGAACAACGATAGATTTGAGCAACGAAGCCTTTCCAATTGCTACAGCCACACCACAATCTTCAAGAGCTCCTACTCCTCCTTTACACCACCCAAGAATGCTCAATCTTGGATTAGAAGAGGAGATTCCTCTCGAAAACCCCAAGGGAATTCGAACTCTAGCCAAAACTAGAGAGAAAACTAAAGCATATCAACTTTAGAGATTTGTGTTATTTCAATATGAATGAGATGTGTCTTACAAGAGGCCTAAGGGTCTATTTATAGTAGAAGCCCTCCTTTAGG
>JARFYH010000053.1:0-63475 GCA_029582165.1 Portulaca oleracea | reverse complement strand
GTATAGATGACGAGCAAAGCCTGGAAGTTTGTCAGCCACATATTCCATTTACCATTTACTTCGTGCAAAAAACACTGATGCGTTTCTGTGCGCCTATGGTGAGCGCAATGAAAAACTGACGTTCCACATACCGAATAATACCGTACTTCCCGCTGATTCAACACATGATTCTCGCGAGATTACACGAGCATATTTGATTGGAAGAAATTGACTAATTTCCACAAATTCACAAATTCACGTTACGGCACAATCGCTTGATAGTAGAGGTCAAAATAGAAACATATAAACGACGGAATAAGAATACAAATATCTGCAGAGCATATTTCCATTATGTTATTACGTCGCATGATCGTACTTGCGCAGTTTTTGAACATATTTTCTGCAGAATAAAACGGGCATATCGGATTGGATGAAATTGACGGAGCTTGTTGTAGCACCTTAATATACAGCCAATCAATAAAGAGATCCATATAGAAAACCCATTTACCGTGGGATGAGGAGAGAAATCATGGAATGTCACCTCGATCAAGAAAGATGTCGCACATCTGTCTCAGACAATCACCTGGCTACTAGCAGCACTCCATTCACATTCATCATCCTTGCGAAAGGCGACTGAGTTCTCATGCTGTGGTCACTGTTTGCGACTATCTTCTTAAGTATGCCTGCGCATACATGCAGCATGATGTCTTTCCGCTTTGGCAAACAACATCGACGTACATCAACCAACAAAAATAATGATCCTGTCGCTCCCGAGAATTTTACGTATCATGGGAAAAGGTGTACCATCGAACGAGTTATGGAACCAGAATCGCTCCACGGCTACGATCGACTTTATCAAATTGTAGGGAACTCAGAAACTGAGATGAAAATCGAAATAATGTATGACCGAACAAAACCTGTAGAGGGTGCCGTAGAGTCCAACGTTCCCGCTCACATTCTTGCATTGTATGGTAATGTTGCTTTACTCTATAGTATCGAATGCTCTATAGCTTCAGCATCCATATCGGACGACAAATCTATTTTTAGCAGGCTCAACTATAATGCAGATAGAAGAAGCTGGTTATTAACTATCGAGACGCGTGGAACACGCTCTTGGTCATAAAGCGATTGCGCACAATATGATGATTACCATGGAACAGAAGTGTTGCCAATAATGAACATAAAACATTCTTGTGGGCTGCGTAAACAGTGCAGATTCACGCGCATGACTCACCTTCAAGGCTCCTCCCTTCTCTCCCTATATTATCATTTCAATCTAAACACGCGTCATGAAAACTGGACCATGCAACTTGTTCACGAACCGGTTCCAATCGGTACGTACCCCGTTCATCGCTACTTGGCATATCATATTCAAGAGAATGACGCGATCGCATTGTAACTAATGGATTGTGCTTCCGCCGAAACGTCTGAGGAAGCTCCTCGACTTGATTACATTGGAAGAGGAATCTTTGAGTTTAAGAAGAATGAATCTTCTCTGGTGAACGAACACATGACGACGAAGCATAATTTACCGCGCTTTTATTACGATGCATCGGATCCTGCAAGCTTATCACTTGTTGACGACGAAAACAGTGATCATGCCAATAGCAATCTTATTGGCAATACGACGGACATTCACAATTTGGTTACAGTGAAACATTACCGCTGTGAAAAACCGACAAGGAACAAACGCGAAATTCATGATGTGCCGCCAGAGAACAAAAGCGAAACGTATAAACTGCCGATTCAAGTGCTGAATGAACTGCCTATCTCGAGAAAAGATCTCAAAAAAATATTGAATCTGATCTGTTCTAAAGTAAGTCATAAAGATCGCATACAATTGGGGGAAAGCGACGACAGCAGTATCTCAAACATTGATGAATTATATAATCATTTGATCGATTGGACCGCTACTAGTAGGACTTAATACTGTAGTGGTAATGCATACAATTTTCACTTCTTTTACGTATAGACTTGTCCTTGCGTGTCCTATCGCTTCCTGTCTCTGCTGAATTATTGATATGTAATGTGCAGCTATGCTGTACATTATAATACGCTATGACATTTTAGATAATGGGAAGGCAATCTGCAAAAGAGCGGCTTCAGAAGATGGAACTTTCAAACTTCAACTAAACTGAAAAGTGTATAATTCCAACCAATTCGTGATGGTCTTGTTGCATACGAAGTACGTGGGGGTTATCGGGTTTGCAAAGATATCCTACTGGGAAATGCGAGTCGTGGGTAAATCTACTTCTCGTTTTTGCAAACAACCGTACGAGAGAGATGTATATACTGCTATCGTTAACAGATCGCCAACTTAGCGCGAGTAGCTGCTGAATGGGCTTCAATTCGCGAGTCTTATCTTTTTGAGCTCATCAGTATTGATTGCTTTCGCGCATGAGGAGCTGGAAAGCACAGGCACTCGTGGATGGAATATGCGAAGAAGTCCTCATTACCGGTAATAGCGGTACTGTTATGGCCCAATTAGCGTCACGCTTAGAGAATGCATCCCATGTAACGTTGTTTCAAATCCATCCAAATCTTGATGCGTACAGATGTGGTACGTTGATGAAAATGCTTCACCAAATACATTCGTTCTTCAGTCTGAGATCATTGTATATCATTCGATGCCTCGGAGTAGTTGCGGTGTTTGGCCTATAGACAAACCCCTCAAATTGAAACATCACTACTATATCAAGTACCCCTTCAATCGTTAGCTATGCGTAGTATCCGTTTTCGTATCCTTTTTTTTCGCAGAAAATCAGTACCTCATTGTCGTAAGGTGCACATCACTATGGACTCAACCAGGTTTAGAAATCACCTAAATACTGCCAAAAGGCAACAGCATTCGATTTGGAACGGGGGTATACCCAAAGATCACTCCCGCTGCGCACTTCAAATTCTCCGAATTCCTCCACACTCCTTTGCGTGCATGTAAATATAGGTGCGCGTATCAACTAGAGAATCGAACTTTATTCATTAATAATTAAATAATCGTTTAGACTTCAATCACGGACACGGATTCTATCTGTTTTCTCCTTCATTTCGAACAAATCTTTATTCAAGATTCAGTGTGACGTAAGGACTAGTGACAATATACTTTGTTGTCGTATCGAAGGCCTCTTGTTTCTAACGCATTGCTTTGAGCACATCCACTTGACGCAGTGACTCGATTTCGTACATGGTGTGGCTGTTTATGTCCTTGGCACACTGCAGCAAAACGTCAAACGGCTCGACGACGCGGCTATTTTGGAGCTTTTTGATCTTGAATTTGATCTGAAGGACGATGCCAGAATCCTGTGCTGTGGATTCAGAAGGACGTCGTGTTTGGCGTAAGCATGTGAATATAACTCAGGAAAATGAGGCGTTGCGACGATGTGACGGAGCATTGTCAAGAAGAAGAAGCACGTGCCGATTATCGACGTTCATCATGTCATTGAAACGGAAAGCACATTGCTGAACAGCTCGGCTGTATTTTATTCTTCGCAATGCTGCTGTAGTCGCCGCTCCGACAGAGAGCAGCGGAAGCTTCAGAAAAACATATGCATTGCACGCAACAGCCACCGTGATGCGCTAATCTATGATCTTGCGTTCTACAAAGCGCGAGTTGAGGTAGGTCGGCTTGTTGCCGTGCATTTTAAAATCGCCGTTACGTTCATGCTTAACTCGTCACTGCGCGCATAGCTGCTTCTTATGCGTCGCAAGTCGTACAGACCTTTTCTACGTCAAAAAGCTTGGCTGGGGCAGCTTCACCGTGTGCAGTCATAGATGGAAGCCCGTGGCGCTTCTATAAGTGAGACAGCCAGACGTTCGAGAACATCAAAGCTGACAAATCCCCAGGTGGCGACGGTGCGGCCAAAGCAACCCGTCGCCATGGAATTGCTTCTGCTTTTTTGCGTATCTTTGCGCTTGTAACGGCTGGGTTATTCCATTTCTTGCACTCATAAATCCGCCATAGCAGCTCTTCGTCAACCTGCGGTGTAACAATGCATGGTTTGACTTGTGTGACGGGTGCAGGCTGTCATCTTATGGTGCTTTTAGCGCTCGGTACATCATCATTCTTGAAGGTGAAGCTGAGGGATTGAATTCGATTAGCGTCGATTCATCGAGCTGGTGCTGACCCATTACAGCGAGTGCGATGCGTCGCATGTGGAGCTGTCTCTTGTGCTGGTTGGTGAGGCGTTCTTAGTGCATGTCGTATTCTGTTTTCGATTGTGCGTCAACCGAATCCAAATAGCCAAAAAAACTAGAACTAAGCATAGATATCGATCTAAAGTATAGATTTGTTTGTACTCATATCCTGTAAAAGTAACATCTTTATCTATTCTGAGGGGATTTTTTGTATAGGTGTCAGTGAGATACCAGTTCGGTGGTGCTGTTTTAATTGAAATTGGGATATGTATCTGCGATCCACGGTAACTAGGATGCGGCACTTCAGTACTAAGAACAGGAACGCTCGATAAGTATTTGATAACTCTTATGAAGCATTGTCTGCAGGACGGTTCTGTCAGCTGCACCCTTGTACGTTACTGATCATAATCTTGGTCATGAGAAGTCAATGTCAGGGATGGGTCACAGCATAGATGGAATCATAGATGTAGGATTCAGTTATGATAGGCAATCAAAATACTTCGCTATGCACGCTTTGTGAGTAGTATGCTACACAGAGAACGTAATTCGTTAACCTCCCTACCTTTCAAAGAACCAGATGCCGTTACCTTCATTTTCCGGTATTAAAATTTTAGCACGAGACACGTGGCATTTATGGTATACTTCATTTTCATCTGATTTTGTAAGGGTGTGTCGTACAGATTTTACATAAGTAGGTCGAGAAGGAACCTACCCTTTCTTGAGAACAACGCGCGACAGCCAAATATAAATCAGCAACAACTTTTCAGACTTCTGTGGGTAAGTATGACGCCTTGCATGGGTCCATATCCTAGAGTCTATTTCATACTTCTCCTCAATCTAATAATTCAATACCCTCCGACTCGGCACCTCCAAAATTCATGGACTAGACTCGTATATACAGCGTGGCTACTTCTACAGCTTCTAACGATGGTTGGAGCTCCGATAAAAATCCAAAAATGTGCCTCTCGAGCGCAGACATGCTTCAGAAGATATTAAGCGTGGTACAAGTTGGACGGAAGCGCACTATAGGAGAAAATATTTGCTAAAGACTACTCGAAACTCCACGAGCAACCGATTGAACTATTCTTCTATCTTAGTTGAACCTTTATTGCGGCTTGAGATTCATACCGTCTGGTAGAGTTACGAGTCATGAGCATTGATACTAGATGGCAAAAGATTGCATTGTCGTCGTACAGCTAAATATCTCCAGACGAAAAAGATAACGATTATTAACGTTTGTGCTCCGCATATGGGTCGCACAAAGGGAGATTCCAATGTCTATTACTAAGCACTTCAACAATCTATCACCAGCAATTTCATCACGTCACCATCTTTATTAGGATACTTTAACAACAATATTGGTCGAAGACGCGAAGGAGAAAATTACATGAGTTTACACCCGCGCGGGTACCGGAATGTCAAGACGCCAGTCTTAGCGAACTCTTCGCAGACATCGAACTCAATCTAACGAGCACATCGAATCCAAATTTAGCGCGCGTAACATCACCATCTGGCAAGGCAATCGCGAATGGAGTCTGATTTACTACCAAAACGACAACATCAAGCTTCCTCGACGTTTCGAGCTGCTCCACTCCAAACTCCCAGTCTTGTATTGGGACACTCGTTGACGGTGACCACCGGTTCACAACCACTCAACTAGAATTTCCCAACGTCTATCAAATATTTATGATCCTCTCCCAAGCACTTATTTTTGACACCTACCACCTCCGGTATCCGGATATCATTCCACGGTACCAGCAATTCATCGAAAAGGCGTTTCTCACTACTTCATCTACTGATACACTGGACAAGGTATTAATTGGTACTAATTCGTATGTAGCATACCTCTCTCGCGCCCAACGTATTCTCCGTACCCAGATCGCCACTAGCTTTAATACAGCCGACCTACTGCTACTTCGATCGCGCCACCGTGCCCTGCTATAAATCATTCGACAAAAGTGCAGAGAATCTCGCAGACTTCGTGCGATCCAACAAATAATGGACCTGGAACACTGCAGATACTTGGAGCGTAAGTATCAGATCATACGACTACTGACACCTTGAAAATACGGTCATTTTTATTTATACGTGGTCATGCTGCGCATCATTGGTGACTCCAAGGAAACCAGCCATGGCATTACGGAATATCTTTCGACTCAGTCTACAATTATAATTTTTAAGACGTTGCCACTAAACCATACAGCATGATTTCACCTGTTACGGCGGCGGAAGTTTCGACTGCTATTCGATCTTGAAGAAAAAAACCTTCCACAGGAGCTAATCACACCCCAGCTGAACTACTCAAGTGATGTCCTTCACCATTCTTGCACGTTAATAATCGCCATATCCAGCACCCGACCACTTTCTTGCATAAAAGCCAAAATCATAATAGGATCGTCATTATAGAAGCCTGATAAGCCGCTCGGCAACTGTGCCAACCGTATAGCAATTATTTTTCTTCTCAGCACCACTCGTAAAACCTTATCCATTGTGACCCTGTATCGCAATTTTAGAGGCTTTTGACTCGCTCTCAGTACTACTGATGCGGCCCAGGCACACAGATGGAATATAGTCCTGACCTCCCCCTTTCAAACCAATATGTACAACTTCGGTATAAACTAAGCAATGCTCCTAACCATCGAGCGACGTCGGTAGTAAAGAGTGCTTGGCACGATTTTGCATCCCAATAAAACCAGTTGATCTTAACTCTCCTAACCTACACAGCCGCCTTGGTTCAATATGCCACACCTTTTTCAATCAATTATTGTGCACTTAATACGAGATGCTCTCCCCGCTTCTGTTCGGGGTATACTTGGAAATGGTACTTCGAGATTTATAATACATCTACAGGTTTCTTTCCGTGAGCTCAGCATCATTTTGCTTGCCCATGATGTTGTTTTCAGCACTATGATCTTGCGTCTTAAAAGTGGCTCTTGCTTCTGTGAGAGGATCTTGGGCATGGTCTTTTAGCACCAATATGTGCGAAGCTAAGAGAGCTACTGAGCCGAGTAGCGAAAAGGCGCGACGCTCGCAAAGTAAAATCTTTCGTTGGTGATCAAAAATACGTACAAACATCTAAATATCTTGCCCAGGATGCGTACTAAATGTTTTGGAAACTATGGATTCGATCTTGTTTACTTCCCGGAACACTTCGCAGTCGGCTACGTACACTTTATGTGCTGCTATGCTGCAGTACATCTGTGAAATATGGTGCCACAGACCGCAACATGAGGATCCTTAATAAATATTATCGTCGTATTACCACCGCTATATACTTACCAGTCAAATAATTCCACAAAAACAGCGACGCGACTCAGTACAAATGTTACAGCACTAGACCGCTTGGAGACCACCGGACTAAATCCCGGTTGAAACTCTAGAAATAGGTTCTCCGCCGCGTGCAGCCCATGTGTTGTCAGTTATATATGCTTCGGTATTATGATTCTGCTAGCACAATGCTCGCCTGTCGCTGTCGTACACGTACATGGTTTCTAACCATTCCTGAGATGGACCTACGGCTCGAAGTTCCTGTACGTCTACGTCTCCGTCTTCCAAATTCATGCGCCCTATGAGCTATATCACACTAACGCGCCATTTTGAAGATGTTCATGGGCGTTTTTGTAGTAGCCAGGAGGTCTCATTTTAAAGAAGCACTCATACGTGATTGAAAGTTAGAGAGCTTGAAAATACGGGGTTGATGGCGCCGCATAAACGTTCATAGTAATAATATATAATACATATCCGTTCCGTGGAATGATATGGATTCCCAGATACGTCAATTGAGCGTTCATGTTCTGTAACAGCATTTACAATGATTGAAAGATCATTCACAAATATAGGCGATCAATATGCGTCTTGCACGCTACCTCTAATCCGTACGTTATTGTGCTCAGCCAGCGATGAGTTCTACTATTCAGCGTGCTTTATAATATCACCTAAGTTGCTGAGCAAGGTAAATTTCTAATCGTTCCCGGCGACAATCGTGCTAAACTTTATGCGTTACTTGACGTTCTCTATAGTTGAATTGTAGCCTTTTGAAGACATTTTGTATTGAAACATCACGTTCTCGTGTGCCGTCAAATGTCGGTTGTCTGATGATGCCTGTTGTACACGCAAGAAATATAATATGGTGAAGGATAATAGAGCAGTCGTGACCGTATGACGTTATAAGCTGACTGAGTCAGGATTGGCCAATAATTTAGGCGGTGCTGAGACTAACAGCAATGAATGGAAGCAACGTGTTCATCATCATGATATTGCTTCATCTCACCGCACCTAAGATAACAATATCCAATTTCTGCTCAATACTGGACGCTGAACAGCTAGAGCATTACTCCAAAACCATTTCGAGCTGGTGGCTATCACGGATACGCATTCGAATCTCTGGATGAAATCTGATCGTCACGATGGAATACGTCATATCACGATCAGTTTGAAAAGATTTAGATCAGCTGGAGAGCAGATAGGGGTGAACTTTTGAGCTCAATCATATGCGAAGTACTTGCTCTACCAGTACTCAGAACCGCTGATATTTTCCAAAATCTCCTAACTGAAAATTCACAATATGTCAAGAAAATAATTTGGAGGAACTTATTGAGTTTAAGAAGATGCTTGAGGCTGTAAAAAAACTAATTGATCCCGTATGGAGAAAAGTCAAAAACGTTTGCAATCACTTACATGAAAATAAAAATCTTCAAATCGTTGGAACTCTCGAAGAATCAGATTATGCATCCTATCCAAAACTTGGGCTGAAAATGGCACTTTATATGCTTCGGTAATGACTAATGCAACAAAAAGTACAAAACTTGATCGAGATAGGATAAGAAGTCGACGACAGCGAGTGTAAGCATGAAGTCAAGATTGTCACACAACACACGCTCAACCATCTCAAAACCATGTCCCCTACTATCGATCGCCGCAATAATACTCCCGAATATCGAAAATGCTTGTTCATAGGGAGAAAAGAAGGCGTTACTGATGTTGCATACAGAAAGAATGAGCTGGTCGCGTACTCGGACGAAGCGTCCTTCATCCTTGCAAGCGGATCTAAAGTTTTAAGTCTCGGCACATTATCGAAACTGTTCCAGAGTACGTTTGTGAACTGGGACTAAAATAAGGGAATATAGAACCCAGCAGTCACGTCAGAATCGACTTCGAGTATAAACCGTAATAGTGCTTTTGATTTATAGCGCCAAACATCCATGCTTGTCGAAAATGCATTTTTGGAGCCACCGATGGAACCTCTTTTTTCCAGCAAGGTATTAGCGCTATGACACATGGTTTGATCTGTTACAATGATATTTCAATGGAAAAATTGATGGATAAAAAAGTTAGTATGATCACCGAAGTATGTGCTTCGTTATGCATGAATATAGTCATACGCAATGAAGAAGTACCTAAGCAACCAGTCTCTTTCAATTAGCACTCGCCGAAGAAATCCGAGATACTTCGTGACATGATAAGACCTTTATCGTATGCTCGTTACGTCACTCCTCACAAACCGAACCCAATGGACGTTGATGATATGCCATACAGCGAAAATCGTGTCAGCTATGATACTCTTCTGAATGAAAAAATAGAGGGTTGTTCGAAGATAAAGAAAATGGTCGCTGCAGATGGTGATAATGATGCTGAGATGATACTAGATCGGGATGCTTTAGGGACATTTACCGCTCCAAAAAACATTGTCTTCCTCATGCATGCATAAGAACAATCGCCGACATCAATTCTAGAAATTACGGGACAGCCCATACTGCTTTATCGTGGATAAGACCGTTTCCTGCAACAGTACACACGCCCCACGATAACAACGTGCACGTGATGATGAGAAGCAGTGCGAAAATATTGGACGAAAGCGCAGAAATATCATCAAAAGTTGTCCAACACACGAACAATGGGGTTTTGAGCTCCGTTTAATTGATGGTACAATCGTTCACAACATTACAGCCAAGGAAAGTGAATAAGGGATTTTTCATGTTATATGCATTTGAATTTTGATGAATCAGTACGAGTAAGTCTTACCTTTTTGTAAGAAACTCCCCTTTTAATTACATAAAACATGCGCATGATTTCCAAGTAGTCGAGGTCAGATGAAAATTTAGAAACATTTCATCTCCATTGAGCAACAGAGGCCTTAGATGAGCGATTTGTAATATGTTTCCGGGGTGATATTTCACTACAAAGCTGTACTTGCGTCCTATTTGATTACCATTATCTCGCCACCTTACGATCTCTTCAAATGCAGTCGGTCCACAGAGGCACATGTGATATTTATTAGGCTTCAAGAGTACACCAGTATGGACGCCATGCTATTTGCTGGATGCATTGAAAATAGCAGTACACTCCCGTAAGAGAAGACGCAATAAAAGGTACATATTTGACCAAGCCGCCTCCCTCATCGGTACTTGTCCTTGTCCTTTCAATATACGGATCATTATGTACACGAGACGTCGTGAAAACAGCTTTAACGGGATAAAAAAAGAGTGTAAAGACGGGAAGATTGACGACTTTCGCTTTAGAGTCTTTTACGAGAGGCAAGTATAATGTCGTTGAGATACGTTGTGATAGACACTTATTATCTCATTCAAGAAGCTTAGGCGCGGAGACATGCTCGTGTGCGTCGAAATAATATTAATTCGAGGAAGCAGTGACATAGAGCTTTATCGCAACCAACGCACGGTGGCGTTCAATTTCAGCCAATGATTGCCTTTTTGCAAATTATATTTCGCCGGTAACGTCGAAGAGTACTTCTGACCGATCAGCGTACCACGTACCCAAAGGTACCGCGCACACGGATACTACGCTTCTGTAAGTTAAAAGTATACTGTAAGTCAAAAGAATGAGCATGTTATTGGTAATTTAAAAAAGCACTGTACCTTTGAAAGTGTTGCACCGCACGTTTCCATTCCATTTTTCCAACGTGCTCGTATTTTACAGGCGCTACGTAATCGTCACCCGACCCGGTACTGTATCATTACATCCAATCAAAACGCAGATCACAGGAACCAAGCAGAACGTGTGTATGTCGGACACAGTAACAAGAGTGCGGACACAAGTCACGAAAAAAATTATCAACATTTATGAGCCAATCAAGACACAATATAAATTACACATCGGCACACACTGCAATTTCCCCGGAGCTGTATACACATACCCGTTCGGCTCAAGAAACTTGACTGTGTTCTCAAGCTTACATTTTGCTTGCACTTTGTAATATTATTCATATTCACCACCTAAGGCATGAAAAGTTCCACAGCCGATACCCACGCTCGCAGCAAGCTGTCCTTCTTTAAATGGCTTTCGTAATAAACGGTTTGTATTCCGGATTTTTTTCTTTACGCCGCGTGATACATTTGTCGCCCACGATAATTCACGATGGATCACTGAAGCCACCGTCCTAGCAGTGCTTGTTCACGTGCTCGGTCATTGCAGTTCAAATCGGAGGGGTTAAGTTGGGTACGGTAGGTATACTGGGGTATATGGCGTTGAGATTAGAATAGAGTTTATATAGCGCTTCGAGGTATACACAAGGTAAAGTATACAATGCATAATAATGCGTATACTCAAGGAGCTGACGTATATTTTCCAGAGTATACAATACAGTATACGAAGTCCGTGGGTATACATAACCAGGGAGCTATATATACTGCGTAGTTTGAGTACACTCTTGCGTAAAGTATACATACAAGCACTGTCTTCGAGCAACATTCATGTATATTTTCTATGGCCAAAGCGCCATGCTATTCGCATATATTTCTTACGTATACATGTATGGATGCACTATAAGAAATATACGTATATTTCGGATGATAGCACTCCATCGAGTCGTTCACCTGACCCCTTCTTTTCAATCCCTAACGCCATTATCTGGTTTGATCAATCACTCCATCCAGCACCCCTTCGTGCCACTCACTATCCACCAATCAGATCACTCTCGTCCCTCATGACCACCGACTTCGAGCTCCCATGGGTCGAGATATACCGTCCTACTACCCTCAATGACGTCGTTTCCAACGCCGAAACCGTAACAGCGTTAAAAGCAATAGCTGCTCAAGAAAAGATTCCCAACTTGATTCTCTCTGGACCGCCGGGTAACGGTAAAGCTACCAGCATTCTCGCGCTTGCGCGCACCTTATTAGAGGACTCATTCAAGCACTGGGTACTTGAACTCAATGCGTCCGATGAGCGCGGTATTGATACCGTACGTACCAAAATCAGAATGTTTGCGCAGCAGAAAGTATCGCTTCCAATTGGTCGACACAAAATCATACTTTTGGATCAAGCGGGCAGTATGAGCGCAACAAGCGCTACGGCGCACATTTGAGTTACATTCGTCCACCACGCGCTTTGCGCTTGCGTGTAACATGTCGAAGAAGATCATTGAGCCTATCGAGTGTCGTTGCGCGATTCTGAGACTCACCCGACTAGAAGACGAAGCTATTTTAGAAAGACTACAGTACATTTGTGGAAAAGAGAGGGTCGAATATGACAATGATGGTCTTTCGATGTTGCTGTACACGGCAGACGGAGATATGCGATGAGCGATCAACAGCCTTCAAGCTACATTTGCAGGTTAACGTGATCAGCCACGTCCGGCGAGCGTGAAGAGAAGAATGTATTGATAAGAATATGGAGAGGGCGGCAGAGCTGATGGCGCTAGTGGAAAAGGGTATGCGGTGATTGATTTGATTGAGACGATTTTTCGGGTATGTAAAGGAGTTAAGTTGGACGAAGCGTTGCATTTGAAGTTTATCAGAAAATTGGTGTGTGTCACATGAATGTTGCGGGGGTGGGGTAGGCTCGACGCTACAGCTGCATGGTTTTGTTACGCGAATGCGTGCGATGAGTGATTTGCATTAATCGGCACGTTAGAGTAGGAGCTTAAGTGTCAGATTGTTACTTAGCTGAGATTAACTTAAAAGGATCGAAAATTACGTAGATAGGTTATATACTTTCATCAGGAAAACGCGCTTATTTGGTATATGCACTCTATTCAAGATCGTAAATGGATGTTTTATACTGTACCCTACGCCTCAAGTGCGGTCTGTATTCCTACATGCTGACTTCAGTTGGATAGATACTAGCCACGCGGAGAGAGCGCCAATTACATCGTGAGCGTAATTTACCGTACATTCATGCTAAAACTGTAATTTACGGTGCATAGAGGCTTCTTTGAGCTTTCCTGTAGTAGTTTTGTCTAGCATGCAACCGCTACCGCAATTCACAGAGCGTATACCAGCCACTATACAGCGTATACCGCTACTGGGTAATTGTCAAGGGTCTATACACGACAGTATCTGAGCGTACACTACTCACGTGCTAAATTAAGAGGACCAACAAATACCTGGAGTAAATGAAGCGTATCCCGAGATGTATAAGTAGTTTACCCGTGCTGTACAAAGTGTGTACCGAGGGATGTAAACTTGTTGTCGACCGGGTGTAGTATCCTTGTCTCTGTCAAGCAAATACCCAAGCTTGTGAAGCGTATACCAGCGCGTATAAAAGTATCCTTATCAAGCCGCGTTTAACAAACGCGTATACAGCGCATACCTGCTTCAGCAAAGAGCGCACACGATAACCGTATAAAGCGTATACTCACGCCGCAGCAATACTTATGCTATCCGTACTAAAGCGTATATCTGTACATCACCCTAGACCCCAAAACAAAATTGATTTCTCGCACACTAACGACCTTCAGACCCCACTCATTCTAAAAGCCATACCATACGCTACCGCAAACACTCCTAATACCTATCGTTTACTATCATTCTCTATTTCACATACTTACCCTAATAGAAGCCCCTTTGCATCATGTCGTCCCGCAAAAAACGATCTTGAAGACACAAAGGATACCATAAATACCCAGTTTGTTGTATACGAGAATGTGTGTGAGACGACCGATTGAGAAAAAAATGTCATTCACTCTCATAAAGTTACCTAATCATAACGAACACTTGCGAGAAAGCGAAGAAAAACAGCGATTGCCTTCTCCTTAACATACACTCTTCATATATTTACCACAATAGCGCGTATATGTTACGAAAATCAGCCAATAGCGTTAAAGGTTTCTACGTTGAGAAAAAGATTGTTGCGTGCCGCCCATTTCTTTCAGACTGCCACGAAGTTCATTTACAAATCACAGAGATGATAAAAATTGTTCAGACATCGAGCTCAACTGTATAGAATAAGTGTAAGGAGATAAATGACATTCTTATCAATGCACTTTTGGTTCAGAGCAGAAGAGTGTGTGTAAGAAGCAGCGCGTATAAAGACCTTTAATGAAATTTTGAGCGCGACAAGACAATACATAAAGCGAGAAATTTACACCATGAACAAGATAGTTGTCTACAATTACGGTCAACGCTAGTAAGACCGTTTTTACTGACTCCGGAAGAAAATTGTATTAGGATCTTAAGATGGCTCTTCTTGCACTGAACACTCACGAACCCTTTCGTCATTCTCTTCTTATTATCATAGCTTTAAACAGATGAAGCGAGAGAATTTCATATTCTTCTGCTCTTATCACATTTATTCAACGCTGTTTGACTTATCTCATGAGCTGCGGGAAGAACGTAGTATTACCGCACTCGAGGCGCTGTACAGTTTCACAACGTTAGTAAGCATTCGTGTAAGCTTTTATTATCATCGATGCGCTGCTAAATACGAATGTCTGTTGATAAACGAAATAAATGTAATTTTTTTGCATTGGTTCCTTGCAGAAATGCGCAATTTAAAAACGCTCTCTCTCAATGAGTTTACAGGAATAATTCGATTAGAAGCGTATGTGAGTTAGTGTGAATCTTCCTGTTATGCGATGTGAAGGATTGACTGGAAAGTTCTCTTATAAGCTTACAATGCATCGGCTTATGTAGAGAACATTCATCGGTAAGTCTTGCACCGTAGATAAACGAAAATGATTGATCGATAGTTGTATTGTATATGAGAATGCTTCAAACGCAAATATCAGGCAGGTAGGTTAAAAAACTTCTATTCGATACCTTCAGCGTTTGTAAGCTGAGCTGGAGCATTAGGCAGATTCAATTGGAAAAATTATGGGTTGTAGAAGTCGAACATACCCAGGAGGTGAAAATGAAGAAAGGTCACGTCAAATCTTGAAGATCTATCAAAATAATAGCATTCTTCTTCTTTTGTTAGAGCCTTATATCGATTGGTGAGATATATTATTAGATAGGGTAGTGGTCCATGCACGAACTATTGGATAATCAACGATTTCATCGCCTTCTCCCTTAACTTAAAGTATCACGAAGCGTTAAGATCGCATGAAGTAAGCTACTCAAATGAGCTGGACCGCTCAAAGCTCTGATCTCTTGTAAGACCACTTCAAGATAGTAAACAACGCTTTCAATGCGATTATAGATCGTCGTGGCACTTCAACACCAAGGAGGGGCTACGATGAAATGGAGATACTTTCTTGGTTTTTTACTCGCGGGGATTGGGAATAATAATGACATCAGTCTTCGCGTTCCCTACATTTGCATGGACAATGAGCCTCTTTTGTCAAACATAGCGTTTACAAGTACCGCACTCGCAACATCGTGTCCTGGAAAGGTAATCGTGAACGAATTACAATTTACAACTTGATCGACAACCTACTCTCTCGACTCTTCAATGTTCTATTTTATTATTCACGTTCTTGAAGCGAGGCTTTCATGAACAGAGATCATCGCTCAAAACACATATCTTCAGCTACCGACGCCAATAAAATCCATAAGATCTCGAAAGCAAGCGCCCTAGCAGCAAATTTTGATATCACCCTTATATCGGATCCATACATTCTCTATCATAAGCAGCAGTCCATCGATTTCTCGCGCTATTTACTTAATGATTCACCGAACTCGCATCAAAACTATCGTAAATTCCATTATCTGACCGAAAATTGGTGCAGCGCCGCGAACGGATCATGTCGAGTAGATACTCGAGCTTGCTCAAGCGTAACGACATCGTTGATATCAGCTCACCAGCAGCAATACACCAGTCGCCTATAGATACACCTTTTACGCCGCCATGCCTTGCTGCAGACCATCCGATCAAAAGCGTTAAAAAGCTTGAAGTTTGTGTTACCAAGCACAATATGGGTCTAAAGTAATAATACTCTGGGCGGATGTATCGTATTATCCCAGAACAGACGCTTCAAGAAACTGCCAACGTTGTGGATTTCTTTATCGGGATTGGCACATTATTGGTGACTCCACGGAAACGCGCAAGTCTCCACAGGATTTCCTTCAGCCCATTTCAATAAACTTCCTTAAAGTAACGTATCTATCAAATAATACAGCATGCAATCACTCGTTACGGTGATAGAAACTTTAACTTCTTTTGATACCACATAAACAGCCGTGCACCAGGCGCCGATCAAATATGAATAGATTCTATTGACAATTGTCCCCTGATGCTTTCTGAAAACCTTGTACAACCATTTAATCATAGAATATTATACCCATACCCATCCAATCCCAAATTATTCGATCATATTTTGTACTACATCGTCCTGAACTCTTTAATGTCGTCCAGCAGGTGTACCAACCTTTGACCAATCACCTTTCCTAGCACCACTCGTACGATAACCCCAAACATACTGAGTCGCATCCGTCGGAAACTGGATCAAAATGATTCTCCTCCGTACGGATATGTACATTCTCGGTATCGAACACTGCAAATCTTTTGACTCCACCGACCAACGGCGATTGCTGATAGCACTTGGCAGAATATTGGATCCGGACAAAGTCCAGTTGATCAAGATCTTCTCAACTATTTATCTCCGCCTTGGTAATGATTGCCACACACCATTTGTGAGCGACAATAGTACGTCCCAAGCAATGCGTTCTCCACTTTTATCGTAGTATTCTTGTGAGAAGTACATTAAGAAAATATATACTTACGCCTGACGGTTTCTATGCGCTAACTATAGATAATATTGATTTCATTCACCATAAACCTTTCTATATTGAGCTATCTTCCTAGTAGCCGAGCAAGTCTTTGAGATATGGTCTTTGATCATCATTGTGTGCAACACGAAGAAACTTCTATTAATTGTGCCCGACCACAGAAGATGTATGTTGGCATCACTTTCGTTAGCTAGAATTCCTCCTTGGTGTCTCATGATACATACAAAGACGTGATTCACTTGCATCAGCTGCTTTTCAGAGGTTTGAAAAACTATGAATTAATCCTCAACTTCTTCCGTAAACACTTACTCGCCTTAAAGTCCATGTCTACCTGTTCTGCTGATTATTTTGGAAAACTGAATTACACAGACCGCTACATTAATAACCTAAAGCATATCATCATCGTCTCCGTTGACAAGTCTTTTGATACAACACAACATTCACAGCTCATCAGAAACGTATCTATCGCAGAAATCGGAACGCGAAATCGTTTCAGCTTCACCTGATAATATCCCTGCGTAGGCTTTTTGGTCACATTTTTTGCCGATATCAGTCTTATCCAGTTCAGTTGTACACCATTGAATAATATGATTCTTCTGGTGCCGTACCCGCCCATTCAGTTGACTTGCATAATTTATTCCAACGATTCTCGGAAAACATCTACTATTGACGCGACTATTTGCTTATCTCTTTACATGCTATGCGAAATTATGCGCTCATATTCAACGCTAGCAGGGTACTGCGTATTATTGAAAACCTTACTTTGCTCCTCGGCCGTAGCTAGGTAGAATTCCAAAATAAAGCAACATCCGGATTGAACAATAGCTAGAGATCAATACGAAGAGCTATTCGATGCCACAAATCGCTGATAGCTCGTATTAGTAACAAATACATATCTGGTTTGGTGATAGCGTTTGAATTCCTTGTACATTTTGTAGTATTTCATGCTGGTTAGTCGTATCTACAATGACTAAAAGGTGTTTGAAAGATGAACAGCAAACAATAGTGCGTCTTGCGGCAAAGTTTCACTGATCCAGTGAAATGCATCTGCTCAAGGTTTCTTTATAAGGTCACACATTTAGCTGAGACCGAGCGAATTCCATATCCTCTCTATAGACACTTGTTCTCTGCTCTTACATTCGACTCTTCAACTAAGTAGATCTGCTGCTCCATCTCTTCAAAGATAACTTCTTGGAGTCAAGATATATGCGTACACTACGTTCTCTAGTGTCATGCAATGGCGGTCAGCTGATGGTGTCTCCTGTAGAAGCCGATTATTTCAAACAGTAAAGGTATACCGAGCAGCCGTAGCCGAATATCGTATAACCGGTCACATCTGCCTGGCTCGGGATTGGCCAATAACTTACGTCGGAGACTGACAGAAATGAATGGAAGCAATGTGTTCATGCTGATACTGTCACTTTGTCACACTTTAGCAAAGCAAGTAACATACAATCTCTGCTTAAAACTGGACGTTAAACAACTGAAGGAATATGCCAACTACCAATTCGAACTAGTGGTTACCACGGACACTCATGCGGTTATATGGATAAAATCGAGCGGTGTAGATGCAAAACGTCAAAAAAGGATCAGCTTCGGTTTGAAGCGCTTTAGCTGGAATAAAGGGTACAATAAGAGTGAGATTTTGAGCTCAATTATATGCGAACTGCTAGCTTTTCCACATCACAGAGCCGAAAAGATCTTAGAAAAGCTCGGATTAAATAGTAAAAGAACAGAGCAGCAAGAAAATAATCTGGAAGAAACAAATGAATCAAAGCAAATCCTCGAGGCAGTAAAGGAACTAATTGATCCACACTATAGAGAAAAGTCAAAAAGGTTTTCAATCACTTGCATGAAAATAAAGAATCTTCAAAAGGTTGGAACCACCTCGGGCTTCAAATTATTCATCCTATCCAGATCATGGGATGACAGTGGCACTTTATACGTGTCGGTAATGACTACTACAACCAAAACCAAACCATTGAGAAGGATAGGAGATAAAGCCATAGGCGGCAAGTGCAAGCTTGATGTCAATACTGTTACACAACATAGGCTCAGCCATCTTGAAACCATGTTCAAAACTATCTATGGCCACGAAAATACTCCCGTATATCGAAGGTGTCTGGTAACAAAGAATACAGAGAGCGTTATTGCTTCCACGAACAGAAAGATTGAGTTGATCGCGTACTCAGAAAAAGAGTCCCTCATCTTTGCCAACGGATGTGATACTACTTGGTCTAATAAAGAAATTATCAAAGTTGTTCCTGTATACATTTGTGAATTGGGGTTGGAACGAAAGAAAATGAAACGAAGCAGTCAAGACGGAATTGACTTCAAGTATGAACCAAACAAGTGCTTTTCATTCAAAGCGGAAAACATCCATTCTTGTCGAAAATGCATTTTTGGAGCAACTTCAGGGACCTTTTTCTTCCAGCGAGATATTAATGTTATGACACAAGGTTTGATCTGTTACAACAATATTTCGAAGGAAGAACCGATGGATAAAAAAGTTAGTTTGATCACCGAATTATGTGGCTTGTTCTGCTCAAATATAGTCATACTCAATGAGGATGTACTTGCACAACCACTCTCTTTCAATTATTACCCACCGGAGCAATTCAAGATACTTCTTGCGATGGAACGACCTTTATCGTATTTCGGTTCTACAGACAACATTGATTTGTCATGCAACGAACAACGGGAAACCTTTGATACGCTTCCGAATGAAACAAAAGAGAGATGTCCGAAAAGAAAGAAAACAATCGCCGCAGATGGTGATGAAGATACTGAGACTGAACCAGGTCTAGATCCTATTGTCACATCTACCGCTCTGAGACAACATTGGCCTCCTCATACAGACGTAGTAACAATCGTCAACTCGAACCCTAGTTTTTACGGGTTGAAACATGCTGGTCCATCCAAGAAAAGGCAATCTCCCACGAAGGTGCATACGACTCATTATAACAACGCGCACGTGATGATGGAAAGCGATAAGAACGTATCTGGCGTAAGCGACGAAACATCTTCAAATGCTGTCAAATACACGAAGAATGGTGGCTTTGAGTTCCGTTTGTTTGGTTCTACAATCACTTCTGACTTCAAACCCAAAAAAAGCGAATAAGCTATTGTTCTTGTTTAGAAACTTGTGTGATGATCAATAGGAGTAAGTTCCAACTGGTATAAAGGAAATGGCTTTTCAAATACATAGCAAATGCGCACGATTTTTAAATTGTCGAAGTCAAATCAAACCTTTGAAAAAATACAATATCACATCGAACATTGGGGTCTTAAATGATGCACCAATTGGCTGTAACACCGATGATATCGCGCCAGAAAGCTGAATATCCTTCCGATAGTCAAAGCTAAAATCAGTGATTTGACTATGTAAGACTTATAAATATGATATTTATCGCGCGTTTCTCGAATATATGAAAGACACACATTAAAGCTTCCTTTGATGACTTTGAAGAATATATAAGACGGTTGGGGATATGCATTGTCGATAACTACTGTGTCGAAGCAATGAAGTTTCTCTTGTTTTGTAGTTTCCCTTAATAAATTGTGTAGCAGAGCAAATGAGTTTCTGTTGCCTAACTTGAAAAGAGAATGCTAAAGTATCAAGTAGATAAAGCTCTGGAAATAGTAAAGCATTATTAGTAAATGTTACATGCTTTTGTAGATCAGGAATGATTATAAGAGAAGAGTAAGCAAGAGTACGAATGAAGCCAAAATAGCGGTTTGAGACCTTGGCAAGCTGTAACCGTTTAGATTCATTTCTTCGGTATCTTATAAGTCTGTTAATGTAGTGAGTGTTTTGTCGCAAAGAAAATGATTCATGTACGGTATAAACATAACAAACCTCCACTTTTAATGTACCACGAGGAACATTCTTCGACGTTTAACTATCTTTAAGTAATCAATGCGCTTATAGCAACGAGCGACACCATATATAATTGCTGTAACCAGCTGAATCACTTTAAACCAAAACGATAGAGCTCTAGCATTCATCTTTGATCCTGCCTTAAGAAACCACAGCTAGCTCTTTCGTGATCACCTTAAAATATGCGATAGGTAGATGCCATAGCAGCCTTGGGAGCTTATAAAAGCTTACAATATTTCAAATAACAATAAGCTAGCAAAAACGTTTATGATCAATCGGCTTTCCTTAAGAAATTTACCCACAGTTTGAATAGCTTGAGTGAATGAGATCGGGTTGTGTATCGATTAATTTGTGATTTAAGATTACACACTCTACCACAGTTTCTCACAGATATCGCAGTTTCGATAGACCATATGTATGGGAGTGCAGATTCTTCAGCTTTCGTAGCCTTGTCTTGTTCAGTAAAAATATATATATCGGACCCTTCTTTACGAAAACTTTGAAGTTTTCATGCCTGATTGCATCGGCGTTTCTCATCAAAATCTAGTAATAATGAGGATACGCGACTTGCACTGATAACAAATTATCGCATTGCAACGCCAGCACTGCTAAAGTTTAGTTCGGCTCTAAAGGTTTGAATTCAGAGTAAGGTTTCATTTTTAAGTGAATATGAGCTCTTATTGCTGTGTCACAAAAGTAACACGTCACTGGCACAAAGGCCAACATTCAAATCATAGAGCCACAGCAAATTAAAACCATCTATTCATCTGGAAGGTTACCACGTGAAACACTCCTATAAGACAATCAAAACCTCCGAACTGAAGATTTATGATCTATTCGTTATTACGATCGCTTGACCTCTTAGTGACTGATACGAATCTTACCTCTTCTCCGAACTGGGGTGTACAATCTTTTATCAATATTCCTCAATGGCGCCAACGACTAGTAACAGTAAATTATGCTATACAATTTTTCACGTGTACTTTGCACAACGCATCTCTATCAACATATTCACCTGGCGCAATAACTCGGTTTTTGCTGCGTGGTGTGGCTATCGATGCCTTCAGCAATATGCATCGAGTCGTTAAGGCCCACTACAGAGCGCCATTTCCGCCATTTGAGGATCAATAACTGGAATGATGTATAGTTCCAGTGTTTCAAAGTCAATAAATAGCCGTCGTATTTGGCAGAAACACATAACTTTCACAGTGGATTGTGAATTGTAGAGTCGATTTGATGAAACATAGTCAAGAAGCAGTATCATGTGCCGTCTTTCAGGGCTCATACTTTCATTAAAGGCATCATTCCATCGCTGGAACATCAAGGCTATCATCCAGCCATTCGCACCGTGGCTGTAGTCGACGTCAAGCTCAGAAGCGTTATTCTTTCGGAGCTCCTTGGTTGGCGGCTTTTTCCGGCAAAAAGCGGCAGAAGCTTAAAAGAGATGTCTGCGTTGCACGCAACTACACCGCATGGTTTCTTGCACTTGCCAAACCCGCTGCTGATATGTATATATTTTGTCCCGTGAAGTGGAAATAAACGTTTCGTCCATATTAAGCACGTCACAATGTGCATGGTCACATGTGATGCGTCATAAGCCAACCCGGCCTTTCTTACGTCAGCAATCTTAAATGAGGCGGATTCAGCAAATGTAATGCTAAATGTTAGACGAAAGCCTATTTCTCCTCCGAAAACGAAGCAAAAACGTTAAAGCTGACATATTCTCAAGTGACAACGGTGCTAATTCCGCAATCAGTCCCTCTCAAATTATTTCTGCTTTTTCGCGTATTGTTGCACTTGGGATAATTGGGATATTACATTTCTTTCACTCACGAATCCACTCTATCAGTTCCCGGTCAAGCTGTGGTCACTCAAATGATTGGTCAAGCTTGTTCGACGTATGCAAACTGCCATATTCTGTCTTCAGCGTACGGTAGATCGTTATTTTTATTGTGGGCAGAGCTGGGAGCTATAATTGGTCAAGCATCCGTTCAATTAGCCAGTATTAACTCAACTCAATGAGTACGATGTGTTGCATGCGAAGCTGTCTCTTTTGATGGCTGGTACGGCACATGTACTATTAAGTCGTTTTTCTCCGTTTCCAATTATGTCCATCCGGATGTAAAAAATCGATATCTTTTGCTCCAAAAAGCTATCGAATTTGAAGCGTCTTGTAATATTAGAATTTTAAAAAGTAAGGATGTTCGCTGTAAATTATATATATAAATTGATAGCTGTGGTCATATGTTGAGAAAGGAATCAAAAGTTGCTGTGATTTCGAACAATTTGAGAGTTTTGTCAGTGGAGCATCCCAGAATGTATAATTGATATACCCATGCGTATGGAGCGTGTACCCGTGCCAACGTCTTGAATGGGAACCGTATACTCGTTGTCGACAAGGTGTATACCTTTCGGTGTTAACTGTATACGCACAGTATGAGGTGTATTCCATGTGAGTATGAGAAGTATTGAAATCGCTTATATAGAAGGTATACTCATCAAGCTTTGTAAACCGTACCTGTATGAAGAGTACACCATTATTCTAATAGTGTATCCCGTATTGCTGTAATGGGTATACAATCGTGAATAACAATTATATTGTTAACGTAGAATCAGTATACCCATAAGGTACATAACGAATACCCACAATGCTAAGAGTGTATAACTATACATCAAAGCCTAGACAACATTCAAAGTCACTTATCCCTCACTCAACACCGTTCAGATTCCAAGTCCTTATCTTTTCAATAAATCCCACCAACAACTCTTAATATTCCTTGTACCACTATTCTCCATTTCACATGCTTAAGATGCCATTATACAGGTCCCTTTCAAAAGGTTCATCCTAGCAAAAATAAAGATATTAGAACAACGCAAACGTTTTCATCCATACCTATTGATCACAAATCCAGCATAAAAATATTCGTGAGCCAAGGTCGATACAAGAATGTCATGCACTCTCACTTACCAATCTAAACGTATCATTTCAAGAGGGCAAGAGAGCTGCAATTGAATATTGACTATCCTGCATTTCTTTCTTCGTGAGTGTAACGACGCGTTTGTGTCATTGCGAATTATAGCCAATAGCTATAGAGTATCAATGTTGAGAAACAGGTCGTCACCGTGCTCGGACATTTAAGCTGACGCAAAGCTCATATATAATCAGAAATATTTACGAACACGAGCACAGAAATCGAGCTTGAACATATAAAAACGAAAATGGAATAGGATGATTGGTTATCCATGCGCTACAAGTCAAAGTAGACGAGTGTGTGTAAGAGGCGAAGCTGATGAAGACTATGCAGCGAAGAAGTGAGCGTGATAATCCAATTAGGAAACGAGACGCTTACAGCATGTAGGATATTACAGTGTAGTATGAAGGAACACTACCAAGACTGGTTTTCTTTCTCTGCTTGAAAAAAAAGAAATGTACGATCGATAGACAGCTGCTCTTTAATTGAGCGCTCATGAAGCTTGCGAATTTTTCTACATTTTATCATCGCTTTTGAAGTAGTAATGTTCTCTTCTTCTTGTCATATTACCATGAAGCTATTTATTTCGTCACGTTCGTGCAAAACACATACTGTTACTACGCTCGACGGGCTGTTGCTTCGTAGCGTCAATCAAGATTCTTGCGTATTTAAAGATCAAAGATGCGCTGGTAGATGCTGATGGCTGTCAAACGGATCGAGGAAATGCAAGTTCCCCTAATTCGCTAATTGGTGTTGCAGCGGTGGGCGATTGAATAAAGCGCAGGAATGGAACGACAAGAAAGCACATGATATCCTAGGGAAAGAGGCAGGAGTTGCGATGCGAACGATTTACTGGAAAGCACTATAATGAGTGAGCAATATATTAGTGTTCTTTGAGAACTATGGTCGGTAAAAAATGAAAGCGTTCTTCAAGAACAATAAAATAAATCGATAGCTGCATCGTACAAAGCGTAATGATTTCTTCAAAAAAGTCTGAAATATACCTCATAGAACGTAAATAGCCAACAGTTTATATCGTACAATCCGTGATTGAATCAAAGACGACAGAAACTCGGTCATTTCAATACGTTGGAACGAAGCTCTGTCTGGCTGTGCCCAAAAGATCTAGTTCTGACTTTTCTTTACTCCACTATCTCAAGCCCCTTCGACTCGGAAGTATAGACGTTTGTAAAAGTACCTCGTATTTGAATCAGAGATTCTTGAAGAAGATCCTGCGCGATGCATATTGGATGTATGTACACTACAATAGATCAAAGTGTATGGAGCTTTCGTTGACTTTTGACGCAGATATCGATCGATTTATTCTTCTTCCTTCAGAAAAGTCGTATTACGGACTGGGATGCAAACTATCTGATCGAGTCGCGAGCTGAATGCATAGGCTCTAGATGATCAACGATTGCATTGACGACCTCACATTAGAAATCTTTCAACGATTCTTTGCCATTAGTATATAACTTACGCTCCTCACATAAGTTACGTAGCATAATAGCCTGGTACCTTTTCAACGAACTTCAGCAAACCGTTCAGCGCTATCGTCACATTTTTTTATTCCATTTTAGGACTTCAACGGTATAACTAGGGCTACGCTGCGTCGAGGAATGTTATTTAGATTTGTAATCACGACGAGAACGGAATGAAATTCAACGCTACTTCGCAAATCATGCGTGGATGACGACCTCTTACCGTTGAAAAGAGAGTTTCACAAAATCCGTACATGCAATATCACCACCCTGGAAACGAAGTCGCAGATAGAATCAGAAAACTTGATCGGACTGGCTACATCATACTTCATTGACGCTTTCAAATGCTTTTTTTAATTCACAATCTTGTTAAAGGAAACTTATGAAGAACGATCATCGGCGCACAACCACGTATCTTCAGTTTACCGATTCCTATAAAAACGTTTTGACAGTTTTCCGTTTGCGTCATTTAGCAAATACTTTTGACACACTCTTATAGTTCCAGAAATTATTCATTTTCACACGTAATTCATCGAAATGGCGTTTTACGCTAAAAACCAACTGATTTACAATACTTACTATCGGTACTTATTTGCATATTCACAAAGAAATTTTAAATTAATTATCCAACTAAAGCTTGAAGGCGCGCGGCTATTCAACCACAGCAGGGAGATTGCATTGCTATCTTAATCGCAACGGCAACTCCATACCCATTTCTCCATCAAGAATTTGCAAGTCGACCTTCTGCTTTCAATTTCGCTGCAATGCTTTTTTGTAGGCCGTTGTAAATGCAAGTACGTTGAAAGACATTGTCTTACTTATACTACTATGGTTCTGGAGCGACGCAAATATTTGGAGCGGATGTATCAGATGTAATAGAGTTTTCGGGTACTAATTAATCCTAAAAAAACGTCCAACGTCATCTATACGCGATCGACCTGGGCGCATTAGTGGTAGCACCAAAGTCATCAGCGAGACCATTGTGAAATATCTTTCAGCTCTTTTATACAAGCATTATCTCCGTATCGTAGATATTCCATTCTGATTCATATATTTGTCCGTTACGGTGGTGGAAATTTTCTAAAGCTTTGATATCCCTATATATCAAACCGAGCTCAAATCAGGCCCCATATCACTTATCAGCTGAGTTAGTCAAGTAGTGTCTCCCACTCTCCTCTACCATTTCCCCTCATGCAATCGATCTCTATGAACCCCATCACATCCATTGATTATATATTTCTATTATAGTGTAATTTTAACCATCCGGAAGCCTATGGATCAGCCCGCAAGATGTGCAAACCTATTATCAGTCACCCTTCACACCAAAATTCGTAAGACAATAACCAAAATCGTCCTGACCGCATCCGTTTGAATGTTGAACAGCGGCACTGTACCTAGCCTCAAAGTAGAACCGTCTAATACGTACTTGCTAAAAAAGAGCGGCTTTCGACGCTTCTACAATACACCAGAAGAGGTCTGAGATCATAGATGGGATAAAGCCATGGTTCGTCAATTCGAGCGATAAGTGTATTCTCGATATCGACCCTAGTAAAGTCCCCAAGTCCATCGACTGACGTCATTTGCTGATAATGCTTGCGCGCTTAAAAGTCTAGATGAAGTCCAATTGATCAAAGATTTTCTCATTTACGCAACAATTCAGCTAGTACACTCTGGTTTGAAATGCCACACTTCATTCGCAATTAATTATGATAAATCTGAAGCAATACGCTTTCTCACTTTTGTTAGTGGTACATGTGTGAGGATACTTCGAAATACATGCTTACGCACACAGGATTCTAAGTGCGAGGCCATCATCATTTTGTTTACCGATGATGAAAATATTTTCTACCACAATTCTTGATGTCTCGGAGGTATCTTCCTTGTTCCCAAGCAAATATTTTTCCATGGTATTGGTCATGATTGTGTGCAAAACGGGTCGATCATTTTTTTGAATACCCTATCTCGGCAAATGATTGCACAACATTTGATAGTCAGGTTCTTTCCTTGGTGATAAGGAGTACTATTGCAACCAAATCGCACGAAGCAGCATCTTTTTGAAGTTTGAAAACTTTAGATTCATCCTCACTTACTTACGAAACATTTTGCACACATTTATATAATATTTGTGTGTTAATCATTGATGTATAGCTGTGCAAGATGGAGTGTCACAAACCGCGACATTCACAGCCTTAAGCATATCGTTTGCCTTCACTTTCGGCGCCTCCTCCGTATTCACTATCCCGACACTTCAGCAACGAAGCGTTGTCCATATATTGCAACAAACACCCCTTTGACTCCATATGGCACGACCCTGTCGCAGATTCTTTGATCATATTCTTCACCGCAAGAAGCCTGTTTTAGCTTAGTTGAACGTGATTCTCCGATATTAATCTGCTAGTACAATACCCCCGATCGTGGTCGTCCATGAAAGGGAATCCCAATCATTCTCAACAATGACTCACGGCTTCATCTATCGGTATACGTCTCCCCGTTTCAATTTCAATCTACCTACAGTCATAGGACATGGCCGCGCAACGTGAAAAATGTTCAATCCGCGTGTATGTAATAGTCAGGAGGTAATTCAGCGTAGTAAAGTAAAAGTCAGGAGAAACGAAAGCTAAAGTCCGATAAAAAGGGCTTGGTGATGCCACAAAAATGCTTTTCAAAATAGTAAATAATATTTGTTCCTTGGGAGAATACGAATGCTGAGATATGCCAGTAGAGAGTTTATGCTCTTTTACAGCATCTAAAGTGGCATACAATGTTCAAGTATATCTAGCAAGTTCTATGCATCTTGCGGCCATCAATTGAGCCGTATGCTATGTTATTCAACAGGACATATGACTACTCAATAAGACTTACCAAGGTCTTCCAACTTGTTGAGCCTGTTGGGTACACTGATTCTCTATTGATTAAGGTTAATCGCGTAGTTAATACCGTATGCAGAAATTTTCTGATTTTTGGCTCGTGATTTGTCAATAACTTACGTCGAAGAGTGACAGAAATGAATGGAAGCAATGTGTTCATGCTGATACTGTCGCTTTGTCAAACTTTAGCAAAGCACATAACATACAATCTCTGCTTAAAACTGAACGTTAAACAACTGAAGCAATATGTCAACTACCAGTTCGAGTTAGTTGTTACCACGGACACTCATGCGGTCATATGGATAAAATCGAGCGGTTTTGATGCAAAACGTCATATCACATTCGGTTTGAAGCGCTTTAGCCGGAGTGAAGGGTACAATAACGGTGAACTTTTGAGCTCAATTATATGCGAACTGCTAGCTTTTCCACATCGCAGAGCCGACGAGATCTTAGAAACGCTCGGATTAAATAGTAAAAGAACAGAGAAGCAAGAAAATAATCTGGAAGCAACAAATGAATCAAAGCAAATTCTCGAGGCAGTAAAGGAACTAATTGATCCACAGTATAGAGAACAGTCAAAAAGATTTTCAATCACTTGCGTGAAAATAAAGAATCTTCAAAAGGTTGGAACCACCACGGGCTTCAAATTATTCATCCTATCCAGATCATGGGATAAGGCTGGAACTTTATACGTGTCGGTAATGACTACTACAACCAAAAGCAAACCATTGAGTAAGATAGGAGATAACGCCGTGGGGGGCAATTGCAAGCTTGATGTTAATACTGTTACAGAACATAGGCTCAGCCATCTAGAAAACATTTTCGAAACTATCTATGGCCACAAAAATACTCCCGTATTTCAAAGGTGTCTGGTCACAAAGAGTACAAAGAGCGTTATTGCTTCCACGAACAGAAAGATTGAGTTGATCGCGTACTCAGAGAAAGAGTCCCTCATCTTTGCCAACGGATGTAATACTACTTGGTCTAAAGAAATTATCGAAGTTGTTCCTGTATACGTTTGTGAATTGGGTCTGGAACGAAAAAAATTGCAACGAAGCAATCAAGTCGGAATTGACTTCAAATATGAACCAAATAAGTGTTTTTCATTTGGAGCTAAAAACATCCATTCTTGTCGAAAATGCATCTTTGGAGCCACTTTAGGAACCTTTTTCTTCCAGCGAGATATTAATGTTATGACACAAGGTTTGATCTGTTACAGCAATATTTCGAGGGAAGCACCGCTGGAAGAAAAAGTTAGTATGATCACCAGATTATGTGGCTCGTTCTGCTCAAATATAGTCATACGCAATGAGGAATTACTTGCACAACCAGTCTCTTTCAATTATTACTCACCTGAGCGATTCAGGATACTTCTTGCGATGGAACGACCTTTATCGTATTTTGGTTCAACAGACAGCATTGATTGGTCATGCAACGAACAACGGGAAACCTTTGATACGCTTCCGAATGAAACAAAAGAGAGATGTCCGAAAAGGAAGAAAACAGTCGCCGCAGATGGTGATGAAGATACTGAGACTGAACCAGGTCTGAATCCTTTGGTTACATCTACCGCTCTGAGACAATATTGGCCTCCTCATACAGACGTGGAAACATTCGTCGACTTGAACCCTAGCTTTTACGGCTTAGAACATGCTGGTCCATCGAAGAAAAGGCAATCTCCCACGACAGTGCATACGACTCATTATAACGACGCGCACGTGATGATGAGAAGCGATAAGAACGTATCTGGTGTGACCGACGAAACATCTTCAAATGCTGTCAAATACACAGAGAATGGTGGCTTTGAGTTCCGTTTGTTTGGTTCTACAATCACTTCTGACTCCAAAATCAAAAAAATCGAAGAAGCTCTTCTTCATGTTTAGAAACTTGTGTGATGATTAATAGGAGTAACTTCAGCCGGTATAAATAAAATGGCTTTTCAAATACATAATAAATGCGCACAATTTTGATTTGTCGAAGTTAAATCACCCCTCCGAGAAATTAAAATTCCACATCGAGCATTGAGGATCTTAGATGATGCGCCAATTGGCTGTAACTCCGATGCTATCTCGACAGAAGACTAAATCCTTCCGATAATCACAGCTAAAATCAGTGTTATGAGCATGTAAAACTTATGAATATGATATTCATCACGGATTTATCAAGAATATGATAGACACTCTATGTCTGCCGGACAATTATATTGCCCACCAACGAAAAAATAATTCATAATTTTGCCTCTTTCGCTCTTTTGCTCTTTCCGCAATCCTTTATAAACGTATTCTCCACAAGTTTCTCCTAACACTCCGGAAATACCTACTCCAGCGAATCAGAAGTATTCGCCGGCTCCTTCCACTGCATGTACCCCTGCCTTCTTGCTGATCCAGTCAGCGTTGTAGATCGCGAAAAAATACGGACATAATTCATAGCCTTGTACCTCCCTCCAATATTGATCGTGCTTGGCTTAGCTTCAGTTACGCATGATAGTATAGTGCACATTATGATCGCAAGTACAGACGTCTTCAAGATCGAAGTTTAGGAGAACCTCTCAATTATCTTGTTTCTGACAATTCTGAGTCGTTTCTAGGCTTTTTCCAGGTTATCGCCTGTCAGCCAACTAGCGCCTTGGTAAAAGGCAACTCTGCTTTGAAATTAGAACAAGCCTGTGGAGAGGGTGATGCAAGCTCAAGCAATCGACCTTGGATTCGCTGCTACTGTGTACATCTCACATTTAGCTGGGCTCGTACTTTACTCTGGTATCGAATTGAAAGCCTTTAAAGACGACATCTCTCTGCATGTTCTGTATAGCATCATTGCGATAATCTCGGCGTGTTGGTCGACACGTTATTGCTCGTAATTTTTTTATGTATCTTATCGGGATCATCGCTTCCTCCGCTCCAGAAGCAGAAACAATCGCCGCAATTGGTACGGCTACCTGAAGCCTCGAGCATGCGTTCTTCTCTTGATTAAGGTTTTGATCCCAAACATATCGATTCATTTTATTGTTGTTTAGGCTGTTCTTCTCGTTTCATAACCTCGTAATTTTTTCAAACGAAGTGAACGCCACCTTCTCTATACGAAGCACCAATGTTGTAGTTGATTCCCAGCATAATAGCCAAAAACTGTTGAAACAGCCTCGATCATGTATCTGACAGCACTCTGATGCGTGATCTTGACCGCTTTTTCCGGTTTTCCACATGAAGCAAACGCTTTATATCTCAACGGCGCAAAAGACTATCGTTAGATTCCGTGGTGGGAAACAGAATGCATTGGAGTAAGGAAGTGCAGAGCTATGATCGCACGTTTCGCGTAATATCATAGCACATCAATCCCATCATTCTCAGATTAAATTCATAAATTCCAGAGCCTATCGCTCCGAATTTGTTTACTAAAGACATATCTGCTTGAAGCAGGAATATAGACGGATTCTGATCAAAAATTAATGATTTTTGCATGAGCTGATCAAAATCAGTCGTTAAGCAAACCAAGTTTGACCCTTGATACTCTGAGCATTGTATGTATGTAAATGTGATTTTTGAGGCATTCGCTCACGTGTGCGCCCGAGATAGAGATTCATAATAGTTCGTGCATGTCCAATGCCGTGTATTATGGCAAAGTATTTAGCAAGGGCTTGAGGTATGCGACCGATAATGCGCTTGTTGATGGGCATCCCACTTATATTGCGTCTGGTATATACTACAGCTACTGAAATACTCTATCATTATTTTCGAAAAGTATATTTCACTTCTTAAGGCTCCGCTAGCAGTTTATACGCTTTCTTGTAGTTGAAATGTATGGATCTCAGATAATCGTGTAAGTGACTTTATGCGGATCTTTGTAAAAAAACAATCTTGATAGGAATCTCTCTTATCTGTGACTTCTGCAATAGTCTTTTTAATTCTTATTGTAGCAAGCTTTTCTCTATTTCAACCGCCTATTTCAAAGGGGCCTTTCGTTTCACCACTCCCTTCGATGTGTATACTCAGAAAATTCCGCTCCACTTCTCTGCGTTTCATGGAGTTATACGCATAGCGGCAGGTCTTCCGATGTACATGCATTAATAATAGGAGACATGCTATTGAAATAATACGATGAGATTATTTCAAATGATAAAGAGCAGCAAACCCAATATAAAAGCTTATGTATGAAATTCAAATCCGATGAATAGAACCGACAGTTTCGGAAGAATATGCACTATATAGGTTAAGGCAAATATATCGTTACTTTATTCTATGCCAAGACATCGGTTGAGAAGCAGTACGAAGAGCGGGTAATGGATGTTTCGGGCTATGTGTATCTTTCATTCAGTCTTCCATTCTCTCGTAACATTTTGTTCTTTGCATCTTTGTCCCTTTACACTTCAATTAGTTGCTTGTTTCAAAATTCATCACATCATTGCGAGAGAGCATCAATCATGGTATGATCACTGCCATCGCGAGGCCCAGTAAACCCACTGAGCTGTGCCAACGTTCGACCGACCGCCTTTCTCGGCTCCGCTGGTATAAACATATCCACAGTTATCGTATATTACATCCATTCGCATATGTTTTCGGCTATCCTGAGCGGCCTTCGAATATCTCGCAGTACAGCTATGGGGATAATACCTTGATTTGTCGCCTCTAGATATGTATGCGCAATGACGTATAAAGCCTCAGCAAAGCTGTTGGAACCATCGATTAGCACACATTCCTGATAGTGCTCGGCACAAAACTTGGATCCAGACTAGGTTGCGAGATGAATACTCTTCATCACACCAGCCTCCAAAGCCGCCTACTAACTAAAGATGCCTAGCACTCAAAAAATCATGGTACACCCCAAGAAGATGCACACTCCCCAATTTTTGTTCGTGGTCTTATTAGGAGCAGAAGCACGAGATTATTCATCGCCGCGGACAGCCTATTCCATCTCGCTGTACAGGCTCCAATAATATAAACTACTTTACCTTATCCAACAATCATGCAAGAACACGTTCATGCCTCCCAACCAATTTCGACAATGACCTACGCCTCGAAACGCTAGTGCGTACTCGATGCCGCCGCGGATGACGTGATTGATAAATATGTTAAGCCATCCTTTTTAAAATCCTAGTTTCCTATCCTCATTATTTCTTGCATAAACACTTCTTTACCCGCATCCAACAAATTTCCGGCACGAAAGGCCAGTAATACATTGATCAATTTCTTTTATTGATGTTTTCCTTTATTGCACCCGCACATGGTACCATGTTTTTCATAGTTTTTCACTTGCTCCGTGATCGAGAATATGCAAGTTGATTTGTGCGTTTATGCTTGTGCACGATGCAAGTAAATAAATGCGCAACGACTTCACGCGGATTTATTTCAAGCTCAATGATAAGTTGATAGATGTACTGGTTCAATACTAGTAGAATGAGTTCCATAAAAGGATTTGCTCACGATCATTTCGTTACATGCGGTAAGAAGTTCAGCTTTCCAATAAAGAAGCGACGTTGCAGAAAACATCAATTGTATTGAGAGTTACTAAATCAAATTCGTGAACTCGATAAGAAAAAGATGCTCTGACTCTTCGAGTCGGGCAATTGGAATGAGAACAATGTATGTAGAAGGTTTAGGCGGATATCGTGGCGATACACGATGGGCATCTTGCGTTTAGAACCACGGGATAACTGATGGTCATCACCAATATAGTCGAGTAAAATTTATAGGCAGTAAAGGTGCCGAGCTTCATCGCAACGTTGTCACACAATCCGGTGAGAGTGTATGTGGTTGTGACCAAGGACAGTAATGAAGCTTCGTAGAAGAGCATCTCAGCTAAATACGGATAGGCCGGATAAACATCCTTAGAGTCGAAAGCCCAGTTTTTGAGTTGTTCGTCTATATCCTGTTGGTTAGTATCAGCTTGATTTGCTCTTACCACATCAGTCAATTTGGTCACTGTGTTGCCGGTAAAAGCAGTGAGGAACTCCATTATCTTCTCTGAAGTAACGAAGCTGTCAAGATCTGTCGTCTTTTGCAAATCGATGTTTAGAGTATCTATGACCCCTTTAGAAAATTTGACTACATCGGTAGATAGAGAAGAGCTGAATATAGGTCAGAGCTGACTGATTAATTTCATTGGGAGGCGTCACGGCAGGGCTGCTCAAAGCGGATTGTTCGTTAGGATTGGGAGACGGAGCCTGGAGATGTCGTGGTGAACTTGCCAACGGATCGTGTTTTAGCTGTCGGTCCTCGCGGGCGATATAGAAAGGAGAGCCGATGAAAAAAGGGCTAAGAGAAACGGCTTGAAAAAATGCATTGGAAGTTGAGTGTTAAATCGCAAAAAAAGGGGGGATAATCGCAGTGCCAGGAAAGCAAAGTTGTGTATAAGCATGGATACATTTGCTTTATACGCTTTTCTTGAGTCTGTATACAGAAGCTCTATGGCTTTGGCTGTGTGCATGCAGTGAAACGGGGATAGAGCAGAGACAGCTGTGCGGATAGAGGGTGTACGCAAGAAATGAACTGACAAGATACTCACTGCTTTCCAGAAGCGTATAACGTTTTGGTATCGTATGCATACTGATAATGATATAGGGTAATGGAAGAGAGATCGAATGTGCACATCTTATACGGATGAAGAGGAAGCGCAGAATGAGCTTTGGCCAACCAGGAAGCGATTGATAGGATAAGACGTATGGTGTATTTTCGGCCTCTGTAGTGAAAAGGGTTTCGGATATAATCAATGCGAAGCAGGGTTAAAATATTCAAATAAAACTCAGGTGAGATGTGTGTTGCCCTATACTTTGTCATTGTAAGTTTTCTCCGGATCAGAGTGGCGTGTAACACGTTCTGTGTCAGTGTCGTACGCCCTGAAGCAATTGCGGTGAGAACAAATGTATGGTGATCATGACGATAAGGCTGAATGAGAAAGGATACGTATGGAGAATTCTGGTTTATGAATTTAAAAACGTCGGAGAGAGCATCTTATCGCTTATCCTACTATATTAGCGCGCTTCCATAGTATATAGTGAATTTGTGCTGAATGACATGTTTCCTCCAAGGAAGAGATTCAGACTGGCGCAGTTTCATGAGGGTGTTTTTGTAAGTGAGAGAGGTCAAGATTTTGATAACTCGCTGAACTATTTTGGTCTGGGGGTATTACGAAGAAGTTCTTCTAGTTGTTATCCTGGGTTGAGTTCAGATCCTGACTCTGAGACAGGTTCTGAATCTGATTCGATTCCTAATTCTGGGTCAAGTCCAGAATTTGATTCGATCCTGGCTCTGGGTCGAGTCATCCAATCAACACTACGTTGTACGTAAAGGTGTAACCGCGTGGATCTTACGCGATGTATCAGTTGATTATATACCAAAATATGATGAGAGGTGCATGCCAGCCACTCGCTGTGTCTTTAATCAACAGTATATGGTACGATTGGCCCCGTGTGTATCATCATCTGCCGTTGGATTCCAGCGTCCGAAAGCATTGCGAATCGACAGTAACTCACAATGACCCCCTGCTCAAGAAACGGTATTCAATACTTTCATCAAACAAAGAAGCTGACAGCTTTAAGTCGACCTCGTACGGAAGACGAGCGACGATCTGAGCTCATCGTCCTAAGATGTCACACAGCCGTTCAGAACTAAACGCGCAAAGGTATGCGCAACGATGCAAACATAGCTGACCCATTTAGGTTTTTTGGCGCTGCTATACGTATGAATATAACTAAGTTGTTGCTTGGAGCTTTTCTTTCGGTTTCATTTAAACGAATAATGTCATAGTGGTCCGTTCCACTCGTTATTCGGATGCTGTGCTTCATTTCTTTGTTGATCTTGTCGATTGTAACGCAAATTTCGCAAAGAGCTTTGAACTGGGCTGTAACGCTCGTTAACGCTCTAAGATATTCAGTACGATTACGTCATCACAGACTTGTGCATCAGTGGTGTGACTATACTCCATGTCGCTGCACCTCCAGATCCCAATGCAATCAGACCACTGCTATTCCTTATGTACGAGGCAAACTGGATTTGTGCATCAGGCACATGTTCCCATACTTATACAAATCAGAACTGCCAATAGTTGATGTATGAGCAACCGGCGAGCTCTGGACCTCTGCCATTGGAAGCGATGTCGAATCAGCCCGTTCCATCGCATTACCATCCATATGTGGAGCTTGTTTTATATACCCTGAATGATGAACATGCAAATTGCCCTGATCCATACGACAAATGCTGTTATGGTGGAAATGATCTCATGCCGACAGTATTTTCTTCTTGCGTTGCGACTGGGAATCCTGATACGAAAGCAAGCAATGATCAACAGATCCATTCATTTGCACTCACCTTCTTGCAAAGTCTACTACGTGAATCACCGTCGCGCTTGGTTGTCTTCGATTTTCTTGAAGTGCTTTTCACATTCACGGACCGATTCACGAATACGGCTGAATGCGTGCAGTACATGTCACGCAGTGAATGGAATATCTTACGTCACAATAATTTGCTTCTATATCACGTCAAACTTATCTCCATATTCTCCTTAAGAGCATGGATCATCTCGCATAGAAAGAAAATTCGATTGGAACGGCAAATCAGCCACAAATTCCCGCTGTAATCAAAACAAATGGCACCGCCGGTTTTGTCTAGGCGAGACATTGGAAATTGTATCCAATAACACCGATTTAAGGTAGATCACAGAAGCATTGACTCTCGAGTAATATAAGGATGTAGGTAACGAGTCGTATTGGCCTTCCAGTGCATGGATATGGACATGATCATGGCGGTCATTGTGAAGGGCGACGGAATCGTATTGAGAATGTAAATTTAAAGGACAAGGACCGAAATACAAGACTTTGGTCAGTGATATGAGAATCTGGGATGGCTTGCCGCTAATCGATGGATGTAGTATCAAGTACAATATCAAAGGACCTTCGGGCCTTGCGTTTGTCTTTGCAGAGGTTCATGAAGCAATGAAGAAAGGAGAATTTGCATATCTCATTGTGCAATTTACTAAAACGGGAGAAGTGATAAAAATCGTCGACAATCGACAGCTATCAGCGGCTGAGTCAAAAAAAGAGCAGGATGCTTTACGACAGCTTCTAGGATAACAGTTAAGCCGTAATATCAATTAGAGATTATTTATTTTCTTGACTTGTGATGTCAACGGCGTGGCATCCACGGTAAGCGACCCAAATCAATATTTCCACCTGACAATACGATCCCAATGTGTGGGATTTCACTATTTGGTATTGGAATTTTCCCACGAGTAATTTTCAGTTTCGAAATCGTGGACAACCCACATCCAATTTCCTCACTTTTACGTTTCGTGTAATAAGGGTGCGGTAATGACAAAGAATACTTTTGTTCTAAGGATAGAATTTCATCGATAATCTCTCCAAAACCAGTATCTTGAGAAACGTGCGCACAGATAGTCAGAAACCCTATTCGATCCACACAAAAACTAGTATTCTTAAATGTATACTCAACATTCATACGATTGCTGCATATTCTTAGTTGCTACAAAAGACTGATGCAAGTTCCTCCCATACCGATACGATAGCTCACGGCACGAAAGCATGCATTGTTCGTACTATTTTAGGCTCTACTGCTAATTACGCCTACTGGCGCTGTATTGACAGATCCACAAAGTTACTGCATGAGCGGAAGAATAGAGCAATATCGAAGAGGAGAATCTGACCCGGAATTTTCTCACACAGCACATGTCAGATACTCTGAACTGAGACTTTCTATGCTACCTCCGACCAAACTAAGACGTTCAAAAAAATTCTTTTTAGATTACAATGTAGCAATTGTCATAATTCCAATTTCTTTCTACTGCTCGAACTAGCGGAAACAAAACCAAAAAGATCATGAAAACCATCGGATATGTTGTCGCTGCCCTTGCCGTTGCATCAGCAGCAGGAATCACGCGTAATTTACAATTGCATACCACCGAGGACGCCACAAAAATCACCGCGAACGGCAATGTCAACGCCAACGCCAATAAGACCATGACTACCATAAGCGCATCTACCTCTGGGGTACAGGCCAATAAAACACAAAGCTCCAGTATCTCATCCACGAAGGATGGTTCCAACGCTGCTGGAGCTAATATCGCCGGATCAGGTAAAGTCGACACGGGTAGCTCTGATAAAGCAGAAGAAAATGCTAGCAAAGACAGCGGCGACAAAAAAACGGATACCAGGATGACTGGAGCAGATGACGCAAAATCTGACAACGATAGTGAAAGTAGCTCCAAGATGGACACGACGGAAGCTAAAAGCGGAATCGCTAGTGCCACAGCTTGTGTCACAGCTGTTACTGGTGTGGCCTTGCTGGCTTCTTACATAATGTGAGACGCTTTGTGCCACTTACAGCAATCCAAAACTTCCATATTTATATGATAAGCGGCTTCCATATCCTGTTTTCCGTTTTTACAATCTGATGAAGACGAATTCAATTTTTCAAACTTTTTGCGTCTTATGCCTCGTGGATTTTCTTGATTTTTCACCTCAATACAAAGCATTCTCAATCGTTTAGGTATGCTGTGACATTCACTATTTGAAGTTTAGCACATACTGAGCAATGAAATGTGCTCACAGCACTTGCTTGACAACTGTGAGCCGACATATCATCTATCGCGCTCTTACAAAAGCAAGCGCTGTCAGCGCTGATATAATTCTCTTTGAAACTACTGAGTAGGGAAAGTATCCACCACAATTGTCGGTTTATACGCTGAAGAGACGCAATTCTTGATGGATTGTGCTTCATATGCAAAGTAGTACGATTGAGCGAACGATCGAAAGCTTTACCTATGAATTGGAACAATAAACAGTGTCAATTGTGATTTGTTCGTAATATACGACGCAACAGTCAAAAGAAAGCAAAGCTGTACAAATACTTTTACAACTTGATGAAATAAAATATGTTAGCAGAGCTAATTAATATATATCGAAGCACCAAGAGGCGTCAGATATCTAGGTCTATGGTCCTCAAAATCCTCACCGGTCGTGTCGTACGTCAAGGGAAATGATCATCCGCAGTTATCTTCCTCACGTACGTGAGTTAACGTGAGAGTATCATCCTATTTTCTAGCGCAAACGCTGCACTTCAATTATTTTATGTGCATAAATTTATGTCTCAAATTCCACTTCATGATAAACTGATTCGTTCTACAAGCATTTTATCACTTATAGATCGTTGCGGTTTCAGTATCAATGAAGTTATTTATAAAGAATACATTTCATGAAAGGTCTATAGCATTTAGATGTACTTTCGATAGTTATATTTCAACTTCACCAGCACTTCACACTACCTCCTCTCAATACCGTTATTATTGCCCTTTAGCTAAATAAAGCTCGTTATGCAACAACCTCCAGTAGCTCCCGATGTACTGCCTTTAGAGTCAGCATTAAAGCTTATACATCCGCAGAATAAAAGTAAATTTGTATCTTCATTTCCCTCCTCAACCTTTAGATAATAGGAACAAATTCTTGTAGATATATCTAAGCTTTTCAAACCTCCCCCGACCTAAAGTGAGTTAGCAAATCATCTAATGTCTCTCCGCCTAGATTTGATTACAATGATGATGCAGACAACGTATCATATTCTTATTCATGATACCTTTTCTGGTAATGTATTATCATATCGTATCTTCTATGTTTTCACATAAATCTGAGTGTTCCTTAGCTTTTGTAGCATTGATTCACATGTATGCTAATTTTTTTGCTAAAACATACGGTTTAGAAATCGATTATAAGCTTAGTTTGGATTTTAGCTAATGCGAAGCTCGAAGTCTGTACAAGGCTGCCTCGGTAGCTAGGTACTACTCTTTGCATAATTCATGCCCACAGAGTGTAATTTTGGCTTCTATCTGGTCCGGAACTTTGATCTCATTCAGCTCGAAAACTTCATCGTTCGTGACTAACTTCACATTCGTCATGCCTGAGAACAGATTGCGTGCGGCAGCAGTCTAACTTGACGGATTGAAAAATTACATAGGCGTAAGCAAAAACTATAGATCAATGATACGCACTAGATCCGCCTGAAAATTGCTCTTCATCATGAAAGAAAACAATATTAGGCTGAGTATATGCGCGTGCATGATATTTTGATTCTAGCACTAAAAGGATTTTTGAATCACGTAAAACAAAAAAATATCTATTCACCTATGTGTTACTTAGCGTCATGCAGAAAGCATGATATCTTTCGCATTTGATTGAAAATTATCCACTATTTTCTCAATGTACGTATGCCGCAATTGAAGTGTACCTGATACTTGATATATCCAGTATCTGATCCCCACCCCACAATCAATGTCGAGCATACTATCCATGAGTATCATATCGTCATTGTAGAAGGTTCACATAGTGCAATATACAATTTATTTCAGGCTAAGGAAGCACTGCTTTCACGATATTCTTACTATAAAATGATAAACAGGCAATATAATACAATTTCGGATTATCTGCTGCAGATATGATCAATGATTATAGGGATGATAGCTTTATTCTGGTGTCCATGATAGCTTGATAGCTGCAGGAAGGGCTAAAAGTAAGCGAGGTAATTATATATAGCTGACTCTATTGGCCACGTTATAGCAAAGCTAATCGTTCGCGGCAGCACTTCGTACGTGTTCACACGTCCGAACATAGCCAATAGCGTCAATAACAATCAGAAATACTTTTTCAGGTCCTTGAAAGCGCTACGAAATGATACAAATATGACTCGGTATCGTGATTTGTTCTGTAGGAGGGAATTCTCGATTAGGTGTGAGCTAGGGATGAGATCTTATGATGATAATTTCTTCTCTGAAGGTCGTTATTGGATTGTTGAGAAAGCAACTGCAAGTCATTATATAAAATGTCCAAAGCTAAATAAACAAAAATACAAGATGAACAGGTATCAATTGCAATGCGAAAGTGATTTCTTAAAAAATGATGGAATTTCTCGACTATTTACAATCGTACTCGCTTCCTATTATATCCGTATCTCGACAATCAAACTTAAGTTCATCTGAGGTACCCCTGATTGTTATTTTGAATGTATGTCAAATTTGATCTAGTGTCAGCATTGAGTAGCCACAATGATTATTACGTTCAGCCACATTGATCCGCTTGTAGTACCTGTAAGTAGCTTATACAAATGCGCCCAGATATTAGTGACATAGCAGCTCGTGGCAAACAATCTTCTTCGAATTATTGGCGTCAAATGGGTTGCGAAATCTTCAAATCGTACGCCCATATTTCCCGTATGAGGTTATTGTAATGCTATAAACTTTATTGTAATGACAATACTACTGAACGCGTATTCTTGAGGAGCCTATTGTGAATCATTGTCGAGTTGCAATGCTTGCGAAAGTTGAAAGCCAACGGCAAATGCTGCGGCATTTTAAGCCAATCATTCCATACAATCTCGATCAAGGATACAGCGAGTGGCTGGTAAGAACTGAGTCATTAAGCTTATTCCTTATGAAGCGCACGAAAATTGTAGAATATAAGCGATGAGATACTCTCTCTGTGACAATATCGCATTCATAACCCCTATTCTACATATGTACTCTCTCATTTAGCCTGATCATTATTCTCACCATAGTTTGTTCTAAAGCAGCTGCTATAAGGCATACGACACTGAGATAGAGCATTATACGCCACTCTGATCCGCATAAAATTCCCTATGATAAAGTAAAAGGCAACGCACCGTTTATCCTTCGAATTTTCTTACAGATTTTATAATTCTGATTCGCATTGGCTTTATCAAATAACCCTTTTCCTCTTTCCTACTAGTCTCTTCCTGATTGGCCAAAAAGCATGCTGCGCTTCTCTTCTACCCGCTTAGATTTGCACATATCATCCATGATTACATAGTATTACTAAATGCTACCTTATCAGACTATAAACTTAGGTAGAGTAACAAGTATTTCATCGATTCATTTTCGATACGCACTGTAAGCGCACAGCACTCTCTGCGATATCCCAAATCATTAACAGCAGATGCCAATGCAATAGAGCTTTCCCATACACACTTCAGCATGAACGTATAAAGCCAATATATATATGTTTTTACGAGACTTTGCTTTCCTTACACTGCTACATTCTCACTTTGCGATTTACCTCTTGAGCACAAATGCTTTCTTTTAAATCATTTGTCGTTGGACTCTCTTCATCAGCTCTCATTCTTGGCATCGCCCGCGGAAACCGACAGCCAAGTAACGATCTGCCGCACAGCCGAGTACTACGTCAACTTGAAACTTCGCCGACTTCCTCGACTCTTTCCAGCACGACGTCTCGAACTCTAGCCAGCTATGAAGAAACGCGTCGTCTCAGAGCTCCCAAGTTACCACAACGCCGTCTTGCCAAGTATTGTGATGCATCAGGCGATCATAAGCGTAAAGATCTTCCACCATGTCTCGTTGATAATCCTCATCTGGGTAGAAAAGGAAATCACGGAGCTAAGTTGCTTCCCTAATACAGATGAATGCTGTCCATGTTGTTGTTTTGTTATTGAGAAGCAAATATTTCGTTCCGTCGTGTCCCGAGCTAATAGAAGGGTCGACCCCTTTGATAGAACTCACTTCATCAGCGTTAAGCTCTATTCCTAGCAGCTACTCTTTGAGCCTAAGCTCAATACGCGTGGAAACGTAGCTCGTCTATTTTTCGCATCGTTCACAAGCAGAAATGCAAAAATTTAGCTTGTAATTCATCGATTACGAAATAAATGATGAACATTAATGTAGAACATAGCACTTTGCGTACGGTGCAATAATAGAATGCAGCAAGCCGAGAAAGTGAGTAATGTATTTTTGGCCTTTTGCGCATCGGAAATTTCTTTGCATGCGATCAACAATAGTATACTGGATAATGGATGCGGACAAAAATGTATCAATGCCAGAAGTCATGCTGATTGTAAGCTAGGATACCGAAAATGATGACGATACATTGTTAGTATTTACGTCATCTGTGGTGGCGTCAAGTACGCATTAGGGTACTGTAGTTTCGAGTTGTAGATCTTTGTCGAGTTTGGTTGAGAGACATGGAGACGTTTTGCACGATTGTCGGGCAGGTAAATGCAGTGGATAGCTCCAGAGCTTGTACATGGAGCAGGTATACGCTGTCCATGGTGAAGAATAATCTCATGCTACTGCTCCCAATAAGACCACAAACGAAACTGGAAGACCGCATTTCCTTGGAGTGTACCATGATTCATTGTAAGTGCTGATCATCAATGATTTGTTGGCGGCGTTGGATGGTTGGTGTGCTGAAGCGATCAACACAGAATATCGTCTGGGTCCTTATTATGTGTCAAGCAGTATCAGGAATTAACCTCAATCGATGATTTCAACAGCATTGCTGAGGCACCACGCTTACGATGCACATACAGGTCTGAAGGGACATATCAGGATTTTATTTATTTATTTCGTGGTCTCAGCTGCATTCGCTGTACTGCAGGGGATTCAAAAGCCGCACTTGATGACCAAGAGCCATTAATTCTTATCTGAGCGGATGCAATGCACGATAACTGTAGAGATGTTCATAAGAGCGGAGCTGTGAAAGGCAATCAGTCGAAGGTTGGCACAGCTACAGTCGGTTTACAGGGTATCGAGGCGGTAAAGATCACACCATGATTGACGCTCTCTCGCATGAATTGGGTGAGTTATGAATTAAGCGACTAATTGAAGCGTAAAGTGACAAAGATTCTACGAGAAATCTTCTCGAAAAGGGACTGTAACATATACGTTCGGTGTAATCTAGCATACGCATCAGTAAACACCATTGGCGCTCAGCATATTGGATACAGATAAATGCAACTTCTTACGACAGGACCCATAACGGAACTACACATTATACGCATCGGTTCGCATGGCATGCATATATAGACCAAGATTCTAAATTACTGTGAACTTGCGTACAGTAATTTCTCAAATACAACGCGCAGAAGGTGGGTACATTGTAGTTACATTACATGCGTATCACTTTTATGTCTACTTATACGGAGGGTATAGATGACGAGCAAAGCCTGGAAGTTTGTCAGCCACATATTCCATTTACCATTTACTTCGTGAAAAAAACACTGATGCGTTTCTGTGCGCCTATGGTGAGCGCAATGAAAAACTGACGTTCCACATACCGAATAATACCGTACTTCCCGCTGATTCAACACATGATTCTCGCGAGATTACACGAGCATATTTGATTGGAAGAAATTGACTGATTTCCATAGATTCACAAATTCACGTTACGGCACAATTGCTTAATAGTAGAGGTCAAAATAGAAACATATAAACGACGGAATAAGAATACAAATATCTGCAGAGCATATTTCCATTATGTTATTACGTCGCATGATCGTACTTGCGCAGTTTTTAAACATATTCTCTGCAGAATAAAACGGGCATATCGGATTGGATGAAATTGACGGAGCTTGTTGTAGCACGTTAATATACAGCCAATCAATAAAAGAGATCCAAATAGAAAACCCATTTACCGTGGGATGAGGAGAGAAATCATGGAATGTCACCTCGATCAAGAAAGATGTCGCACATTCGTCTCAGACAATCACTCCGGCTACTAGCAGCACTCCATTTCACATTCATCATCCTTGCGAAAGGCGTCGACTGAGTTCTCATGCTGTGGTCACTGTTTGCGACTATCTTCTTAAGTATGCCTGCGCATACATGGAGCATGATGTCTTTCCGCTTCGGCAAACAACATCGACGTACATCAACCAACAAAAATAATGATCCTGTCGCTCCCGAGAATTTTACGTATCATGGGAAAAGATGTACCATCGAACGAGTTATGGAACCAGAATCGCTCCACGGCTACGATCGACTTTATCAAATCGTAGGGAACTCAGAAACTGAGATGAAAATCGAAATAATGTATGACCGAACAAAACCTGTAGAGGGTGCCGTAGAGCCCAACGTTCCCGCTCACTTTCTTGCATTGTATGGTAATGTTGCTTTACTCTATCATATCGAATGTCCTAAAGCTTCAGCATCCATATCGCACGACAAATCTATTTCCAACAGGCTCAACTATAATGCAGATATTTTGAATCTGGTTATTAACTATGGGGACGCCTGGAAAAAGCTCTTGGTAACAAAGCGCGCACAATATGATGATTACCATGGAACAGAAGTGTTGCCTATAATGAACATCAAACATCCTTCTGGGCTGCGTAAACAATGCAGATTCACGCGCGTGACTCAACTCCAAGGCTCTTCCTTTCTCTCCCTCTATTATCATCTCAATCTAAACACGCGTCATGAAAACTGGACCATGCAACTTGTTCACGAACCGGTTCCGATCGGTACGTACCCCGTCCATCGCTACTTGGTATATCATATTCAAGAGAATGGCGCCATCGCATTGTACCTAATGGATTGTGCTCGCGCCGAAACGTCAGAGAAAGCTCCTCGACTTGATTACATTGGAAAAGGAATCTTTGAGTTTAAGAAGAATGAATCTTCTCTGGTGAACGAACACATGACGACGAAGCAAAATTTACCGCGCTTTTATTACGATGCATCGGATTCTGCAAGCTTATCACTTGTTGACGACGAAAACAGTGATCATGCCAATAGCAATCTTATTGGCAATACGACGGATATTCACAATTTGATTACAGTGACACATTACCGCTGTGAAAAAGCGCCAAAGAACAAACGCGAAATTCATGATGTTCCGTTAGAGAACAAAAGCGAAATTCATGAAGTGCCTCCAGAGAACAAAAGCGAAACGTATAAACTGCCGATTCAAGTGCTGAATGAACTGCCTATCTCGAGAAAAGATCTCAAAAATATATTGAATCTGATCTGTTCTAAAGTAAGTCATAAAGATCGCATACAATTGGGGGAAAGCGACGACAGCATTATCTCAAATGGGGGTACAGGCATGTTCAGCGACGGCTGCTGAGCAAAAAATCAGAAATGTGCCTCTCGAGCGCTCCATTGATGAACTATGTAATCATTTGATCGATTGGACCGCTACTAGTAAGACTTAATGCTGTAGTGGTGATGCATACGATTTTCACTACCTTTACTTTTATACTTGTCCTTGCGTGTCCTATTACTCCCTGTCTCTGCTGAATCATTGATATGTAATGTGCAGCTATGCTGTATATTCCATTACGCTATGACATTTTAGATAATGGGAAGGCAATCTTCAAAAGAGCGGCTTCAGAAGATGGAACTTTCAAACTTCAACTAAGGTGAAAAGTGTTCGATTCCAACCAATTCGTGATGGTCTTGTTGCATACGAAGTACGTGGAGCTTATCGGGTTGGCAAAGATATCCTACGGGGAACTGAGAGTCGTGGGTAAATTTGCTTCTCGGTTTTGCAAACAATCGTACGAGAGAGATGTATCAGCATACTGCTATCATTACCAGATCACCAACTTAGCCCGAGTAGCTGCTGAATGGGCTTAAATCCGCGGGTCTCAACTATTTGAGCTCATTAGTATTGATTGCTTTCGCGCATGAGGAGCTGGAAAGCACAGGCACTCGTGGATGGAATATGCGAAGAAGTCCTCATTACCGGTAATAGCGGTACTGTTATGGCCCAATTAGCGTCACGCTTAGAGAATGCATCCCATGTAACGTTGTTTCAAATCCATCCAAATCTTGATGCGTACAGATGTGGTACGTTGATGAAAATGCTTCACCAAATACATTCGTTCTTCAGTCTGAGATCATTGTATATCATTCGATGCCTCGGAGTAGTTGCGGCGTTTGGCCTATAGACAAACCCCTCAAATTGAAACATCACTACTATATCACGTACCCCTTAAATCGTTAGCTATGCGTAGTAGTTGTTTTCGTATTCTTTTTTTTCGCAGAAGATCAGTACCTCATTGTCGTAAGGTGCACATCACTATGGACTCAACCAGGTTTAGAAATCACCTAAATACTGCCAAAAGGCAACAGCATTCGATTTGAAACGGGGGTATACCCAAGGATCCCTCCCCTGCGCACTTCAAATTCTCCGAATTCCTCCGCACTCCTTAGCGTGCATGTTATACTGGTGCGCATATCAACTAGAGAATCGAACTTTATTCACTGATAATCAAATGATCGTTTAGACTTCAATCACGGACACGAATTCTATCTGTTTTCTCCTCCAACCGTACAAACGTTTATTAAAGATTTAGTGTGACGCAAGAATTAGTGACAATGTACTTTGTTGCCGTATCCCAGGCCTCTTGTCTCTAACGCATTGCTTTGAGCACATCCACTTGACGCAGTGACTCGATTTCGTACATGGTGTCGCTGTTTATGTCGTCGGCACGCTGCAGCAAGACGTCAAACGGCTCGACGACGCGGCTATTTTGGAGCTTTTTGATCTTGAATTTGATCTGAAGGACGATGCCAGAATCCTGTGCTGTGGATTCAGAAAGGACGTCGTGTTTGGCGTAAGCATGTGAATTATGACTCAGGAAAATGAGGCGTTGCGACGATGTGACGGAGCATTGTCAAGAAGAAGAAGCACGTGCCGATTATCGACGTTCATCATGTCATTGAAACGGAAAGCACATTGCTGGAACAGCTCGGCTGTATTTTATTCTTCGCAATGCTGCTGTAGTCGCCGCTCCGACAGAGAGCAGCGGAAGCTTGAGAAAAGCATATGCATTACACGCAACAGCCACCGTGATGCGCTAATCTATGATCTTGCGTTCTGCAAAGCGCGAGCTGAGGTGGATCGACTTGTTGCCGTGCAATTTAAAATCGCCGTTACGTTCATGCTTAACTAGTCACTGCGCGCATAGCCGCTTGTTATGCGTCGCAAGTCATATAGACCTTTTCTACGTCAAAAATCTTGGCTGGGGCAGCTTCACCGTGTGCAGCCATAGATGGAAGCCCGTGATGCTTCGATAAGCGAGACAGCCAGACGTTCGAGAACATCAGAGCTGACAAATCCCCAGGTGGCGACGGGTTGCTTTGGCCGCACCATCGCCATGGAATTGCTTCTGCTTTTCTGCGTATCGTTGCGCTTGTAACGGCTGGGCATTCCATTTCTAGCACTCATAAATCCACCATAGCAGCTCTTCGTCAACCTGCGGTGTAACAATGCATAGTTTGACTTGTGTGACGGTGTAGGCTGTCATCTTCTGGTGCTCTCAGCGCACGGTACATCATCATTCTTGAAGGTGAAGCTGAGGGATTAAATTCGATCAGCGTCGATTCATCGAGCTGGTGCTGACCCATTACAGCGAGTGCGATGCGTCGCATGTGGAGCTGTCTTTTCTGCTGGTTGGTGCGGCGTTCTTACTGCATGTCGTTTTCTGTTTTCGATTGTGCGTCAAACGAATCCAAATAGCCAAGAAACTAGAACTAAGCATAGATATCGATCTAAAGTATATATTTGTTAGTACTCATATCCTGTGAAAGTAACATCTTTATCTATTCTGAGGGGATTTTTTGTATCGTGGTCAGTAGGATACCAGTTCAGTGGTGCTGTTTTGATTGAAATTGGGATATTTATCTGCGAGCCACGGTAACTAGCATGCAGCACTTCAGTGCTAAGTATAGGAACGCTCAAAAAGTATTTGATAACTCTTATGAAGCATTGTCTGCAGCACGCTTCTGCCAGCTGCACCCTTGTATGTTACTAATCATGATCTTGGTCATGAGAAGTCAATGTCAGGGATGGGTCACAGCATACATGGAATCATAGATGTAGGATTCAGTTATGATAGGCAATCAAAATACTTTGCTATGCACGCTTTGTGAGTAGTGTGCTACACAGAGAACGTAACTCGTTAACCTCCCTACCTTTCAAAGAACCAGATGCCGTTACCTTCATTTTCCGGTATTAAATTTTTGCACGAGACGCCAAGCATTTATGGTATACTTCATTTTCATCTGATTTTGTAAGAGTGTGTCGTTCAGATTTTACATAAGTAGGTCGAGAAGGAACCTACCCTTTCTTGAGAACAACGCGCGACAGCCAAATATAAATCAGCAACAATTTTTCAGACTTCTGTGGGTAAGGATGACGCCTTGCATGGGTCCATACCCTAGAGTCTATTTCATACTTCTCCTCAATCTAATAATTCAGTACCCTCCGACTCGGCACCTCCAAGATTCATGGACTAGACTCGGATATACAGCGTGGCTACTTCTACAGCTTCTAACGATGGTTGGAGCTCCGATAAAAATCCAAAAATGTGCCTCTCGAGCGCAGACATGCTTCAGAAGATATTAAGCGTGGTACAAGTTGGACGTAAGCGCACTATAGGAGAAAATATTTGCTAAAGACTTCTCGAAACTCCACGAGCAACCGATTGAACTATTCTTCTATTTTACTTGAACCTTTATTGCGGCTTGAAATTCATGCCGTCTGGTAGAGTTGCGAGTCATGAGCATTGATACTAGATGGCAAAAGATTGCATTGTCGTCGTACAGCTAAATATCTCCAGACGAAAAAGATAACGATTATTAACGTTTGTGCTCCGCATATGGGTCGCACAAAGGGAGATTCCAATGTCTATTACTAAGCACTTCAACAATCTATCTCCAGCAATTTCGTCACGTCACCATCTTTATTCTATATTAGGATACTTTAACAACAATATTGGTCGAAGATGCGAAGGAGAAAATTACATGAGATTACACCCGCGCGGGTACCGGAATGTCAAGGTGCCAGTCTTAGCGAACTCTTCGCAGACATCGAACTCAATCTTACGAGCACATCGAATCCAAATTTAGCGCGCGTAACATCACCATCTGGCAAGGCAATCGCGAATGGAGTCTGATTTACTACCAAAACGACAACATCAAGCTTCCTCGACGTTTCGAGCTGCTCCTCTCCAAACTCCCAGTCTTGTATTGGGACACTCGTTGACGGTGACCACCGGTTCACAACCACTCAACTAGAATTTCCCAACGTCTATCAAATCCTTATGATCCTCTCCCAAGCACTTATTTTTGACACCTACCACCTCCGGTATCCGGATATCATTCCACGGTATCAGCAATTCATCGAAAAGGCGTTTCTCACTACTTCATCTACTGATACACTGAACTGGGCACTGGTACAAATTCGTATATAGCATACCTCTCTCGCGCCCAACGTATTCTCCGTACACATATCGCCACTAGCTTCAATACAGCCGACCTACTGCTACTTCGATCGCGCCACCGTGCCCTGCTATGGATTATTCGACAAAAGTGCAGAGAAGCTCGCAGACTTCGTGTGATCCAACAAATAATGGACCTGGAACACTGCAGATACTTGGAACGTACGTATCAGATCATACGACTACTGACACCTTGAAAATACGGTCATTTTTATTTATACGTGGTCATGCTGCGCATCATTGGTGACTCCAAGGAAACCAGCCATGGCATTACGGAATATCTTTCGACTCAGTCTACAATTATAATTTTTAAGACGTTGCCACTAAACCATACAGCATGATTTCACCTGTTACGGCGGCGGAAGTTTCGACTGCTATTCGATCTTAAAGAAAAAAACCTTCCACAGGAGCTAATCACACCCCAGCTGAACTACTCAAGTGATGTCCTTCACCATTCTTGCACGTTAATAATCGCCATATCCAGCACCCGACCACTTCCTTGCATAAAAGCCAAAATTATAATAGGATCGTCATTATAGAAGCCTGATAAGCCGCTCGGCAACTGTGCCAACCGTGTAGCAATTATTTTTCTTCTCAGCACCACTCGTAAAACCTTATCCATTGTGACCCTGTATCGCAATTTTAGAGGCTTTTGACTCGCTCTCAGTACTACTGATGCGGCCCAGGCTCACAGATGGAATATAGTCCTGACCTCCCGCTTTCAAACCAATATGTACAACTTCGGTATAAACTAAGCAATACTCCTAACCATCGAGCGACGGCAATAGTAAAGGGTGCTTGGCACGATTTTGCATCCCAATAAAACCAGTTGATCTTAACTCTCCTAACCTACACAGCCGCCTTGGTTCAAAATGCCACACCTTTTTCAATCAATTATTGTGCACCTCAACACGAGATGCTCTCCCCGCTTCTGTTCGGGGTATACTTGGAAATGGTACTTCGAGATTTATAATACATCTACAGATTTCTTTGCGTGAGTTAGCATCATTTTGTTTGCCCATGATGTTATTTTGAGCACTATGATCATGCGTCTTAAAAGTGGCTCTTGCTTCTGTGAGAGGATCTTGGGCATGGTCTTTTAGCACCAATATGTGCGAAGCTAAGAGAGCTACTGAGCCGAGAAGCGAAAAGGCGCGACGCTCGCAAAATAAAATCTTTCGTTGGTGATTAAATATACGTACGAACATCAAAATATCTTGCCCAGGATGCGTACTAAATGTTTTGGAAACTATGGATTCGATCTTGTTTACTTCCCGGAACACTTCGCAGTCGGCTACGTACACTTTATGTGCTGCTATGCTGCAGTACATCTGTGAAATATGGTGCCACAGACCGCAACAAGAGGATCCTTAATAAATATTATCGTCGTATTACCACCGCCATATATTTACCAGTCAAATAATTCCACAAAAACAGCGACGCGACTCAGTACAAATGTTATAGCGCTAGACCGCTTAGAGACCACCGGACTAAATCCCGGTTGAAACTCTAGAAGTAGGTTCTCCGCCGCGTGCAGCCCATGTGTTGTCAGTTATATATGCTTCGGTATTATGATTCTGCTAGTACAATGCTCGCCTGTCGCTGTCGTACACGTACACGTACATGATTTTTAAACATTCCTGAGATGGACCTACGGCTCGAAGTTCCTATACGTCTACGTCTCCGTCTTCCAAAATCATGCGCCCTATGAGCTATATCACACTAACGCGCCATTTTGAAGATGTTCATGAGCGTTTTTGTAGTAGCCATGAGGTCTCATTTTAAAGAAGCACTCATGCGTGATTGAAAGTTAGAGCTTGAAAATACGGGGTTGATGGCGCCGCATAAACGTTCATAGTAATAATATATAATACATATCCGTTCCGTGGAATGATATGGATTTCCAGATACGTCAATCGAGCGTTCATGATCTGTAAAAGCATTTACAATGATTGAAAGATCATTCACAAATATAGGCAATCAATATGCGTCTTGCGCGCTACCTCTAATCCGTACGTTATTGTGCTCAGCCAGCGATAAGTTCTACTATTCAGCGTGCTTTATGAGGTCACCTTAGTTGCTGAGCAAGGTAAATTTCTAATCGTTCCCGACCACAATCGTGCTAAACTTTATGCGTTAGTTGACGTTTTCTATAGTTAAATGGTAGCCTTTTGCAGACATTTTGTATTGAAACATCACGTTCTCGTGTGCCATTAAATGTCGGTTGTCTGATGATGCCTGTTGTACACGCAATAAATATAATATGGTGAAGGATAATCGAGCAGTCGTGACCGTATGACGTTATAAGCTGACTGAGTCAGGATTGGCCAATAATTTAGGCGGTGCTGAGACTAACAGCAATGAATGAAAGCAACGTTTTCATCATTATAATATTGCTTTATCTCACCGCAGCTAAGGAAACAGTATTCAATTTCTGCTCAATACTGGACGTTGAACAGCTAAAGCATTACTCCAAAACTATTTCGAGCTGGTGGCTATCACGGATACGCATTCGAATCTCTGGATGAAATCTGATCGTCACGATGGAATACGTCATATCACGATCAGTTTGAAAAGATTTAGATCAGCTGGAGAGCAGATAGGGGTGAACTTTTGAGCTCAATCATATGCGAAGTACTTGCTCTACCAGTACTCAGAACCGCTGATATTTTCAAAAAATCTCCTACCTAAAAATTCACAATATGTCAGGAAAATAATATGGAGGAACTTATTGAGTCAAAGAAGATGTTTGAGGCTGTAAAAAAACTAATTGATCCCGTATGGAGAAAAGTCAAAAACTTTTGCAATCACTTACATGAAAATAAACAATCTTCAAACCGTTGGAACCACTCTGAGAATCAGATTATACATCCTATCCAAAACTTGGGCTGAAAATGGCACTTTATATGCTTCGGTAATGACAAATGCAACCAAAAGTACAAAACTTGATCGAGATAGGAGCAGAAGTCGACGACAGCGAGTGTAAGCATGAAGTCAAGATTGTCACACAACACACGCTCAACCATCTCAAAACCATGTCCCCTACTATCCATCGCCGCGATGATACTCCCGAATATCGAAAATGCTTGTTCATAGGGAGAAAAGAAGGCGTTACTGCTGTTGCGAACAGAAAGAATGAGCTGGTCGCGTACTCGGACGAAGCGTCCTTCATCCTTGCAAGCGGATCTAAAGTTTTAAGTCTCGGCACATTATCGAAACTGTTCCAGAGTACGTTTGTGAACTGGGACTAAAAAAAGCGAATATAGAACCCAGCAGTCACGTCAGAATCGACTTCAAATATAAACCGTAATAGTGCTTTCATTTATAGCGCCAAACATCCATGCTTGTCGAAAATGCATTTTTGGAGCCACCTATGGAACCTTTTTCTTCCAGCAAGGTATTAGCGCTATGGCACATGGTTTGATCTGTTACAATGATATTTCAACGGAAAAATCGATGGAGAAAAAAGTTAGTATGATCACCGAAGTATGTGGTTCGTTATGCATAAATATGGTCATACGCAATGAAGAAGTACCTAAGCAACCAGTTTCTTTCAAATAGCACTCGCCGAAGAAATTCGAGATACACCGTGACATGGAAAGATCTTTATCGTATGCTGGTTACGTCCCTCACCCCAAACCGAACCCAACGGACGTTAATGATATCCATACAGCGAAAAACGTTCAGCTATGATACTCTTCTGAATGAAACAATAGAGGATTGTTCGAAGAGAAAGAAAATGGTCGCTGCAGATCGTGATAATGATGCTGAGATGATACTAGATCGGGATGCTTTAGGGACATTTACCGCTCCAAGACAACATTGTCCTGCTCATGCAGGCATAAGAACAAGCGCCGACATCAATTCTAGAAATTACGGGACAGCCCATACTGGTTTATCGTGAATAAGACCGTTTCCTACAACAGTACACACTCCCCACGATAACAACGTGCACGTGATGATGAGAAGCAGTGCGAAAATATTGGACGAAAGCGCAGAAATATCATCAAAAGTTGTCCAACACACGAACAATGGGGTTTTGAGCTCCGTTTGATTGGTGGTACAATCGTTCACAACGTTACAGCCAAGGAAAGTGAATAAGGGATTTTTCATGTTATATGCATTTGAATTTTGATGAATCAGTACGAGTAAGTCTTACCTTTTTGTAAGAAACTCCCCTTTTAATTACATAAAACATGCGCATGATTTCCAAATAGTCGAGGTCAGATGAAACTTTAGAAACATTTCATCTCATTGAGCAACAGAGGCCTTAGATGAGCGATTTGTAATATGTTTCCGGGATGATATTTCACTACAAAGCTGTACTTGCGTCCTATCTGATTACCATTATCTCGCCACCTCACGATCTCTTCAAATGCAGTCGGTCCACAGAGGCACATGTGATATTTATTAGGCCTCAAGAGTACAGCAGTATGGACGCCATGCTATTTGCTGGATGCATTGAAAATAGCAGTACACTCCCGTAAGAGAAGACGCAATAAAAGGTACATATTTGACCAAGCCGCCTCCCTCATCGGTACTTGTCCTTGTCCTTTCAATATACGGATCATTATGTACACGAGACGTCGTGAAAACAGCTTTAACGGGATAAAAAAAGAGTGTAAAGACGGGAAGATTGACGACTTTCGCTTTAGAGTCTTTTACGAGAGGCAAGTATAATGTCGTTGAGATACGTTGTGATAGACACTTATTATCTCATTCAAGAAGCTTAGGCGCGGAGACATGCTCGTGTGCGTCGAAATAATATTAATTCGAGGAAGCAGTGACATAGAGCTTTATCGCAACCAACGCACGGTGGCGTTCAATTTCAGCCAATGATTGCTCTTTTTGCAAATTATATTTCGCCGGTAACGTCGAAGAGTACTTCTGACCGATCAGCGTACCACGTACCCAAAGGTAGCGCGCTTGCCGGGACACGTATATTACGCTTCTGTAAGTCAAAAGTATACTGTAAGTTAAAAGTATACAATGAGCATGTTATTGGTAATTAGAAAAAGCATTGTACCTTTGAAAGTGTTGCACCGCACGTTTCCATTCCATTTTTTCAACGTGCTCGTATTTTACAGGCGCTTTGTAATCGTCACCCGAGCCGGTACTGTATGATTTCATCCAATCAAAACGCGGATCACAGGAACCAAGCAGAACGTATGTATGTCGGACACAGTAACAAGAGCGCGGACACAAGACACGAAAAAAATTATTAAAATGTATGAGCCAATCAAGACACAATATAAATTACACATCGGCACACACTGCAATTTCCCCGGATCTGTATACACATACCTGTTCGGCTCAAGAAACTTGACTGTGTTCTCAAGCTTACATTTTGCTTGCAATTTGTAATATTATTTATATTCACCACCTAACGCATGAAAAGTTCCACAGCCGATACCCACGCTCGTAGCAAGCTGTCCTTCTTTGAATGGCTTTCGTAATAAACGGTTTGTATTCCGGATTTCTTTCTTTACGCCGCGTAATACATTTGTCGCCCACGATAATTTACGAAGGGTCACTGAAGCCACCGTCCTAGCAATGCTTGTTCACGTGCTCGGTCATTGCAGTTTGAATCGGAGGGATTAAGTTGGGTACGGTAGGTACACTGGGGTATATGGCGTTGAGATTAGAATAGAGTTTTTATAGCGCTTCGAGGTATACACAAGGTAAACGTATACAATGCATGATAATGCGTATACTCAAGGAGCTGACGTATATTTTCCAGAGTATACAATACAGTATACGGAGTCCGTGGGTATACATAACCATGAAGCTATATATACTGCGTACTTTGAGTACACTCTTGCGTAAAGTATACATACAAGCACTGTCTTCGAGCAACATCCATGTATATTTTCTATGGCCGAAGGGCCATGTTACTCGTATATATTTCTTACGTATACATGTTACATGTATGGATGCACTATAAGAAGTATACGTATATTAGGGGTGATAGCACTCCATCGAGTCGATTCCTAACGCCACTACCTGGTTTGATCAATCGCTCCATCCAGCACCCCTTCGTGCCACCCACTATCCACCAATCAGATTACTCTCGTTCATGACCACCGACTTCGAGCTCCCATGGGTCGAGAAATACCGTCCTACTGCCCTCAATGACGTCGTTTCCAACGCCGAAACCGTAACAGCGTTGAAAGCAATCGCTGCTCAAGGAAACATTCCCAACTTGATCCTCTCTGGACCGCCGGGTACCGGAAAAACTACCAGCATTCTCGCGCCCGCGCGCACCTTATTAAAGGACTCTTTCAAGCACGCGGTACTTGAACTGAATGCGTCCGATGAGCGCGGTATTGATACCGTACGTACCAAAATCAAAATGTTTGCGCAGCAGAAAGTATCGCTTCCAATTGGTCGACACAAAATCGTACTTTTGGATGAAGCGGACAGTATGACAGTTGCAGCGCAACAAGCGCTTCGGCGCACATTCGGTTGATGTTCGTGCACCACGCGTTTTGCGCTTGCGTGTAACACGTCGACGAAGATTATTGAGCCTATACAGAATCGGTGCGCGATTCTGAGATGCACCCGATTAGACGACGAAACTATTTTAAAAAGACTACTGTACATTTGTGAAAAAGAGAGGGTCGAATATGACAATGATGGTCTTTCGATGTTACACGGCAGACGGAGATATGCGATGTGAGATCAACAACCTTCAAGCGACATTTGCAGGTTTTGGTTTGGTGAATACTCGCACCGTGTTCCAGGTAAAAAATGTAATCAGCCACATCCGGCGAGTGTAAAGAGAATGTTGCAGGAATGTATTGATAAAAATAGGGAGGGGGCGGACAAAGAACTGATGGCGCTAGTGGGAAAAGGGTATGCGGTGATTGATTTAATTGAGACGATCGTTCGGGTATGTAAAGGAGTAGACATGGACGAAGCGTTGCATCAGAAGTTTTTCAGGGAAATTGGTGTGTGTCACATGAATGTTGCGGAGGGGTTAGGCGCTATGCTACAGCTGCATGCTTTTGTTGCGCGAATGTGTGCGATGAGTGATATGCAGTAATCGGCACGTGAGAGTAGGAGCTTGAGTTTCAGATTGTTACTTAGCTGAGATTAACTTAACAGGATCGAAAATTACGTAGATAGGTTCTATACTTTCATAAGGAGAATGCGCTAATTTAGTATATGCACTCTATTTAAGAATGTAAATGGAAGTTTTATACGGTACCCTACGCCTCAGATGCGGTCTCTATGCCTGACTGCTGACTTCATTGGATGGATACTAGCTACGCGGAGAGAGCGTCAATTACATCGTGAGCGTAATTCACCGTCTTAATTTACTGTACATTCATGCTAAAATGTAACTTACGGTGCATAGAGGCTTCTTTTGAGCTTTCTTATAGTAGTTTTTGTCTTGCATGCATCCGCTACCGTAATTCACAGAGCGTATACCTGCCACTATACATAGTGTAACTTCCACTATACAGCGTATACCACTACTGGTAATTGTCAAGGGTCTATACACGACAGTATCTGAGCGTATACTACTCATGTGCTAAACGTATACCTCAAGAGAACCAAACGTATACCTCGAGTGAATGTAGCGTATCTCGAGATGTATAAGTAGTTTACCCGTGCTGTACAAAGTGCGTACCGAGGGATGTAAACTTGTTGTCGACCGGGTGTAGTATCCGTGTCTCTGTTAAGCAAATACCCAATCTTGTGAAGCGTATACCATAATAGAATCAGAAGTATACCAGCGCGTATAAAAGTATACTCATGAATGTAAATCGCGCATATTATACGCGTATACAGCGCATACCTGTTTAAGCAAAGAGCGCACACGATAACCATATCAAGCGCATACTCACGCCGTACCAATACGTATACTATCCGTAATAGAGCGTACATCTATACATCACCCTAGACCCCAAACAAAAATCAATTTTCACACACTAACGACCTTCAGACCCCAAATCCTTTTCATTTTAAAAACCATACCATAGGCTACCGCAAACGCTCCTAATACCTATCGTTTACTATCATTCTCTATTTCACATACTTACCCTTATAGAAGCCCCTTTGCATCAGGTCGTCCCCCAAAAAACGATCTTGAAGAGACTCAAACGATACCATAGATACCCAGTTTGTTGTATATGAGAATGTGTGTGAGACGACCGATTGAGAAAAGAATTTCATTCACTCTCATCACGTTACCAATCATAACGAACACTTGCGAGAAAGCGAACAAAGCAGCGATTGTTTTCTCTTGAACATACACTCTTCATATATTTAGCACAATAGCACGTATATGTTACGAAAATCAGCCAATAGCGTCAAAGGATTCTACGACGAAAAGCAGATTGTTGCGTGCCGCTCATTTCTTTCAGACTGCCGCGAAGATCATTTACAAATCACAGAGATTATGAACATTGTTTAGACATCGAGCTCAACTGTATAGAATAAGTGTAAGGAGAAGAATGACATTCTTATCAATGCACTTTTGGTTCAGAGCAGAAGAGTGTGTGTAAGAAGCAGCGCGTATTAAGATCTTCAATTAGATTCTGAGCGCGACGATACAATACATAAAGCGAGAAATTTACACCATAAAAAGGTAGCGGTCTACTATCAAGGTCAACGCTAGTAAGACCGTTATTTCCTGACACCGTGAGAAATAAGTTATAGGATCTTAGGATGACACATCTTGCACTGAACGCTCACAAATCCTTTCGTCTTTCTCTTCTATCATAGCTTTAAACAGATGACTCGATAGAATTTTATATTCTTCTGCTCTTATCGCATTTTCTCAACGCTGTTTCACTTATCTCAAGAGCTGCGGGACGAGCGTAGTATTACCGCACTTGAGGCGCTGTACAGTTGCACAACCTTAGTAAGCATTCGTGTAAGCTTTTAGTGTCATCGATGCGCTGTTAAATACGAATGTCTGTTGATAAACGAAATAAATGGAACTTCTTTGCATTGGTTCCTTGCAGAATTGCGCGATTTTGAAACGCTCTCTCTCAATGAGTTCACAAGAATAACTCGATAAGAAGCGCATGTGAGTTAGTGTAAATCTTCCTGTTATGCGATGCGAAGGATTGACTGGAAAGTGTTCATATGAGCTTACAATGCATTGGTTTATGTAGAGAACATTCATAGGTAAGTGTTGCACCGTAGATAAACGACAATGATTGATCGATAGTTGTATCGTATAAGAGAATGCTTCAAACGCAAATATTAGTCAGGTACGTAAAAAATCTTCTATTCGGTACCTTCAGCGTTTGTAAGCTGAGCTGGAGCATAAAGCAGATTCAATTGGAAAAATTACGGGCTGTAGAAGTCAAACATACCCAGGAGGCGGAAATGAAGAAAGGTCACGTCTAATCTTAAAGATCTATCGATAATATCATTCTACTTCTTTCGTCAGAGCCTCGTATCGGTTTGTGAGATATATTATTTGATAGAGTAGCAATCCATGAACGTAACTACTGGATAATCAACGATTTCATCGTCTTCCTCCTTTAACTTGAAGTATCACGAAGCGTTAAGATCGCATGAAGTAAACTCTACTTAAATGAGTCGGACCGCTCAAAGCTCTGATCTCTTTTACAACCACTTCAAGATAGTAAATAGCGCTTTCACCGCGATTATCGATCGTCGTGGTACTTCAACACCAAGGAGGGGCTACGATGAAATGGAGATACTTTCTTGGTTTTTACTCGCGGGATTGGGAATAATATTGACACCAGTCCTCGCGTTCGCGACAGCTGCATGGGCAATGAGTCTTTTTGTAAAACATAGCGTTTACAGGTACCGCGCTCGCAACATCGTGGCCTGGTAAGGTAATCGTGAACGAATGACAATTTACAACCTGATCGACAACCTACTCTCTCGACTCTTCCATCTTTTCTATTTTTTTCACCTCCTTGAAGCGGAGCTTTCATTAACAGCGATCATCGCTCACAATCATATATCTTCAGCTACCCGACGCCAATAAAATTCATATGATCCCAAAAGCAAGCCCTAGCAGCTAAGTTTTTGATATATATCGGGTCCATACATTCTCTATTATAAGCATCAATCCATCGATTTCTCGCTCTATTTACTTAATGATTCACCGAAGTCGCATCAAAACTAACGCAAATTTTATTATCTGACCGCAAATTGGTGCAACGCCGCGAATGGATCATCTCGAGTAGATAATCGAGCTTCCTCAAGAGTAACGACATCGTTAATATCAGCTCACCAGCAGCATTACACAAGTCGCCTATAAATACACCTTTTACGCCGCCATGCCTTGTTGCAGACCATCCGATCAAAAGCGTTAAAAAAATTTTGAAGCTTTGTGTTACCAAGCACGATATGGGTTGAGAGTGATAATACTCTGAGCAGATGTATCGAATTATCCCAGAACAGACGCTTCGAAGAACTTTCAACATTGTTAATTTTTTTATCGTGATTGGCACATTATCGATAACTCCACGGAAACGCGCAAGTCTCCAAAGGATTTCCTATGGCCTATTAAAATAAACTTCATTAAAGTAACGTATCTACTAAATAATACAGCATGCAATCACTCGTTACGGTGGTAGAAATTTCAACTTCTTTTTGATACCACATAAACAGCCGTGCACCAGGCACCGACCAAATATGAATGGATTTTATTGAACTCTCCCCTGACGCTTTCTGACAATATTGTACAAGCACTAAATCATAGAAACTTGTACCTAACCCCATCCAGGCCCAAATTATTTGATCATATTTTGAACGACATCGTCCTGAACTCTTTAAAGTCGTCCAGCAGGTGTGCCAAGCTTTGACCAATCACCCTTCCTAGCACCACTCGTACGACACTACCCAAACATACTGATTCGCATCCGTGGGAAACTGGATCAGTCTTTCTCACCTAACCGGAGCGACCTTTGTATCTCCCATAGTACAGTCAGTGAGGTCTGGCCTCACGGATGGATAATTGCCCTGATGGTTCGCTTCCATACGAATATGTACATTCTCGGTATCGAACACTGCAAACCGTTTGACTCCACCGACCAACGGCGATTGCTGATAGCTCTTGGCACAATATTGGATCCGGACAAAGTCCAGTTGATCAAGCTCTTCTCAACTATCCATCTCCGCCTTGGTAATGATTGCCACACTCCATTTGTAAGCGACAATAGTACGTCCCAAGCAATGCGTTCTCCACTTTATTGTAGTATGCTTTTGGGAAGTACATTAAGAAAATATATACTTAAGCCTGACGGTTTATATGCGCTAACTATAGATAATGTTGATTTCATTTACCATGAACCTACCCATATTAAGCTGATATTTCTAGTTGCCGAGCAAGTCTTTGGGATATGGTCTTTGATCATCATTGTGTGCAACACGGAGCAAACTTCTATTTCTTGTCTTTATTCACAGAAGATGTACGTTGGCATCACTTTCGTTAGCTAGAATTCCTCCTTGGTGTCTAATGATACATACAAAAACGTAATTCACTTGCATCAGCTGCTTTTCAGAGAGTTGAAAAACTATGAATTAATCCTCAACTTCCTCCGAAAACACTTACTCGCCTTAAAGTCCATGTTTACCTGTTCTGCTGATTATTTTGGAAAATCGGATTACACAGACCGCTACATTAATAGCCTAAAGCATATCATCATCGTCTCCGTTGACAAGTCTTTAAAATAAAACACAACATTCACAGCTCATCAGCAACGCACCTATCGCAAATATTGTAACGCGAAATCGTTTCGGCTTCACTAGACAATATCCCTGCGTGAGCGTTTTGGTCACATTTTTTGCCGAGATCAGTCTTATCCAGTTCAAGTGTACACGATTGAATAATATGATTCTTCTGGTGCCGTACTCGCCCATATAGTTGACTTGTACAATTTGTTCCAACGATTCTCGGAAAACATCTACTATTGACGCGACTATTTGCTTATCTCTTTAGATGCTATGCGAGATTATGCGCTCATATTCAACGCTAGCACAGTACTGCGTATTATTGAAAACCTTACTTTGCTCCTTGACGGTAGTTAGGTAGAATTCCAAAATAAAGAAACGTCCACATTGAACAAAAGCTATAGATCAATACGAAGAGCTATTCGACGCCACAAAAACGCTCATAGCTCGTAGTAGTAACAAATACATATCTGGTTTGGTGAAAGCGTATGAATTCTTTGTACTTTTTATAGTATTTCATGCTGCTTAGCCGTATCTACAATGGCTAAATGGTGTTCGAAAGATGAACAGCAAACAATAGTGCGTCTTGCGACGTTTCACATAGCCAGTGAAATAATTCTGCTCAGCGTGTCTTTATAAGGTCACACAACTAGCTGAGATCGAGCGAATTCCTTATCGTCTCTATAGACACTTGTTCTCTGCTCTTACACTCGACTCTTCTACTGAAGTAGATAAGCCGCTCCATATCTTCAAATGATAACTTCTTGAATTCAGGATATACGCGTACATCAAGTTCTCTAGTGTCATGCAATGGCGGTCGGCCGATAATGTCTGCCGTAGAAGCCGATAATTTCAAACGGTAAAGGTATACCGAGCAGTCGTAGCCGAATATCGTATTACCGGTCAAATCTGCCTGGCTCGGGATTGGCCAATAACTTACGTCGAAGACTGACAGAAATGAATGGAAGCAATGTGTTCATGCTGATACTGTCGCTTTGTCTCACTTTAACAAAGCAAGAATCATACAATCTCTGCTTGAAACTAGACGTTAAACAACTGAAGCAATATGCCAACTACCAGTTCGAGCTAGTTGTTACCACGGACACTCATGCGGTTATATGGATAAAATCGAGCGGTACAGATGCAAAACGTAAAAAAACTATCAGGTTCGGTTTGAACCGTTTTAGCCGGAATAAAGGGTACAATAATGGTGAACTTTTGAGTTCAATTATATGCGAATTGCTGGCTTTTCCACATCACAGAGCCCAAAAGATCTTAGAACAGCTCGGATTAAATAGTAAAAGAACAGAGCAGCAAGAAAATAACCTGGAAGAAACAAATGAATCAAAGCAAATGCTCGAGGCAGTAAAGGAACTAATTGATCCACACTATAGAGAAAAGTCAAAAAGGTTTTCAATCACTTGCTTGAAAATAAACAATCTTCAAAAGGTTGGGACCACCACGGGCTTTAAATTATTCATCCTATCCAGATCATGGGATGACAGTGGCACTTTATACGTGTCGGTAATGACTACTACAACCAGAGCAAACCATTGAGTAAG